>APFE030831786.1:0-16547 GCA_000404065.3 Pinus taeda
GAAATGGTCATATGTGAATAACTTACTTAACACAGTTGAATCCCAAAATTATATCTAATATAATGCACTGCGTAATCCCCCATACTTAAATCCAAAAAGAGTCAAGGGATCTCTACTTGAATGGTTCATGAGGCACAATACTTGCTAAGGTTTTGCAAATGGGGTAGCAAGCTAAGTGGGCTTGATTGTGGAAAAAAACTCCACAGTTAAGCGCGCTTGAGCCAGAGGAGTTCTGGGATGGGTGACCTCCTGGGAAGTCCTGGTTACCGGGTGCAAGCCCCGGAAGTGATGATTGATGCTATGTGATTTGTTCTCCACTTTTCACTAGTTTCAATCCCACTTCTTCACCCCTGTGAGCATCACCCGATGCAATGAGTGCTAAGTGAACTATTCAAAAATCATGAGAAATTAGTCAGTTACAACTACCTCTCATGAAATGGTCATACGTTTGAATGACTTACTTAACGCAGTTGAATCCCAAAAATGATATCTAATATAATGCACTGCGTAGACCCCCATACTTAAATTCAAAAAGAGTCAAGGGATCTCTACTTGAATCGTTCATGAGGCACAATACTTGCTAAGGTTTTGCAAATGGGGTAGCAAGCTAAGTGGGCTTGATTGTGGAAAAACTCCACAATTAAGCGCACCTGAGCCAGAGGAGTTCTGGGATGGGTGACCTCCTGGGAAGTCCTGGTTACCGGGTGCAAGCCCCGGAAGTGATGATTGATGCTATGTGATTCGTTCTCCACATTTCACTAGTTTCCATCCCACTTCTTCACCCCTGTGAGCATAACCCGATGCAATGAGTGCTAAGTGAACTATTCAAAAATCATGAGAAATTAGTCAGTTACGACTACCTCTCATGGAAATGGTCATACGTGAATGACTTACTTAACGCAGTTGAATCCCAAAATGATATCTAATATAATGCAAAGCGTAAAACCCCCATACTTAAATTCAAAAAGAGTCAAGGGATCTCTACTGGAATGGTTCATGAGGCACAATACTTGCTAAGGTTTTGCAAATGGGGTAGCAAGCTAAGTGGGCTTGATTGTGGAAAAACTCCACAGTTAAGCGCGCTTGAGCCAGAGGAGTTCTGGGATGGGTGACCTCCTGGGAAGTCCTGGTTACCGGGTGCAAGCCCCGGAAGTGATGATTGATGCTATGTGATTCGTTCTCCACATTTCACTAGTTTCAATCCCACTTCTTCACCCCTGTGAGCATCACCCGATGCAATGAGTGCTAAGTGAACTATTCAAAAATCATGAGAAATTAGTCAGTTACGACTACCTCTCATGGAAATGGTCATACGTTTGAATGACTTACTTAACGCAGTTGAATCCCAAAATGATATCTAATATAATGCACTGCGTAATCCCCCATACTTACTTTCAAATTTGTCAAAAAGAAACTTTCAAAAAGCAAGAAAAGGTATAAGGCCACGAAATGATAGAAAGCAAAGAAAGTGGACCAATAATCGAGCTTGAAACTAAGATTGAAAACAATCTGTTGTTCAGGAGGACCAGAACAATCAAGAAACTCTATAAGAAGTCTTGTGTGTCAAAACAGAAATCATAAAACTCACTCAAAAGCAAACCTAGGCCAAAACTTTTCAAAGCAGAAGAGAATTCAAAAGAGTAAGCTCACTAAATAATATAATTCTAAAGACAAAAATTGACCACTTAGAGACCAAACAGACCAAGAAACAAATCTTTTTGGGAAGAGAGATTTGAAAAAACAATGCAAAAAATGGTATACGCGACTGTGTTCAAACACAGAGGCATGTACACACACTTCTGATAAAGGAAAATCACGTATATGTGGGTTCACTTCACAGAAATGAGTGTGCGTACACTACTGTAAACAGGCTAAAGTGCGTATAGAAAGCTTTGTAAGAAAAATAAAAAATAAAGCCAGATAAAAAATATCAGACTTAAGGTCTGAGATTCTACTGGACCAAACAATACTGTCATAGCAAGCAAACCAAGAACTGAGCCCTGATTGACACTTAACAACCCAAACTAGGAATAACAAGATTGTTATCCCCAGCAGAGTCGCCAAACCTGTTACGAGAATAAGTACCCTAGGGCTTTGCGTTGGAACCCAACAGAGCAAGAGCAAACTACAGTAAGAAACACTCATACAACTTAGGCAACATGCTTATATAAACAAACTATGCGATAGCGACCATACCCGGATGTCCTTCGTTTGGATAGTTCCAACAGGTTTCAGACCCTCTACAACTCCGATGATCTTTGAATCTGCAAATCAACCATTTCGAACATACATGGCAGCATATAGATAAATCACTTTAATGAAACTAACTTTATATCATATAAGCAAATGATTAGTTATACATCAAATTAACATTCATATGTGAATTACAACATTATCTGATGCATAAACAAAGTTAATCTTAGGAACAAGACAACGCTTCTTTTTATTGTAGAAAGCTATAACTAACACGGAGAGAATGCACCCGAGTCTTCTTCTTCCGACTCCAAGTGGAACCGTCCTCCAGATCCGTCTAGTCCCAGTCTTCAACAACCTCCTTCTATAACCAATACCATGATATCTCAAGCAAGTGGGAGAATATCAACACTCAAGGAAACAAGGGTTTCCTGAAACTTGGGGAAGTGCTTGAAGCACAGGGATACTTCAGACTCAGTCAGGGATAATCTTAGTATAACAATTCTATCTCTTCTCCTCCTTAAGGCCTTCCCATAGAAGTCTATTTATACTTCTCCCAATTAGTTTTTTAGTTGGGAAACAGTTGGGCCACGGGCAATAGGAGGTAATCAACAAGTAAAAACCATGAACTCTGTCCATAATTAAGGAAATTTAATTTTTTTAAGTGTTTTAACACATATACATGGGTTGGGTATTGACTAACCCACGTGTACACACTTTCATCTCAGGGAAAAGTAGCATACAGGGAATAAAACACTGTTTTTAAAATATTTGGACCAAGTCTGGAAGGAGGGGTTTCCCTAGGCCATAAACCAAGCATCACAAATATAACGGGTGGTAAATGGAGCTATAACACACACACTTGGGAAATTACAGAGTGGTAACAAGGGAAAAGGTATGCTCTTAATCAATACCTTCTTGTTGTGAAAATCTTTTTTCCATGATCCTTGCTTTGTGCTTGTCAAGTTAGCCATCTAATTTGTACTTTTTCTTGTAAATTGACATATTAGCTCTGAATGGAGAGTCTACCAACTTCCATGTTCCATTCTTTATGAGGGAATCATACTCCTTCTACATTGTTTATTTACATTCATCATGAGAAGTAATTTATTTAAAAAAGTTGCTGGTTCAAATTTAGTAGAGAAATTCAATTTATAATCATATGAAACATCCATATAATCTTATATCAACTAAATCAAAATTATTTGCATCACCTCCATATTTCTTGTGGAACCTCTAGTTCCTATATTTCAGACCTCATCAGGATGAACACTTTCAAGTGTTTTGATTAACCATTTTGGGGGACCTTTTTGAGGTGATCCTAGCTTCTTTACTAATTAAGATGGGGTTGCATCAAGATTCACCCTTCCAATCTTATCAATTAGATCATTCAAAGGGTCTTTCTGATCCAATCAAGTGGTTGGAACTTCATGAGGGGGAGATGGTGCTTCATAAGGAGATTCCATAGGTTTATCTAGGATAGTGAACCCCAATTTAAGACGTGGAATTTCATTATCAAATTCATGATATGTTTTTAAATGAGTGAATCTATCCAAACAATGAAGCTTCAACTCAATAATATTGCCAATCTTGGAATATTCAAGAAAAAATACATCTCTGGAAAGAATAAATTTCTTGTTTACTTCATCACAAAAATGATATGCCTCGGTGGTATTCGAAAACTCTAGGAATACACACATATGACTCCTTGCATTAGGGTTATTTCTTTACTCAATGGGTATCAAGGAATAGCAAATGAAACCAAATAACCCAAGGTGCCTTACCAAACGAATGTGACCATACCACATTTCATAAGGAGTCTTATTTATGAGAGCATGAGATGCAAAAATGTCTTCCCATAAATTGCACAGAGAACTACATCAACCTAAAACATCAACTTCACATTTTTGAAAAAAATTATGGAACAAAGCATATTCAAGATAGCTTTGCTATTTCTTTCAACTGCACCATTTTGTTGAGGATTGCAGGGAGCTATCATTTGGTGTTGAATCCCATGTTGGCATAGATAGTTTTCAAACTTAATAGAAGTACATTCTCTTCCATTTTCAATTCTCTTCCATTTTCAGTATGAAGGGAGTCTAGATTATTGTCTAATCCATATATGAGAATTTTTGAAATTTTTAGAAGCTTGAGATTCAACTTTCAAAAAGTACAACCAACACATTACAGTGTAATTATCAATAAAAGTAACCATATATTTATTCCCATTAGTAAACAAAATAGGCATAGGGACACATAATTTAGAATGTATCAATCCAAGTTTTATACATGCTCTAGGAGTGCAATCATCAAATGGTTGTTTGCTATGTTTTCCAAGGATACATGCATCACATTGCTTCAATTTATTAGGAATAATACATAAACCAGAAATACCATTATTTTTCAATAATTTTTATAATTAATATGTCCAAATCTAGAATTCCATGGATTCAAAATAGATGGAAATGCACCTTCATTGTGATGAGAGAGGTATGCAATATTTCATGCATGAGTAGATTTCCATTTTAGCTTCAATAGTTTCTCATCCTCCACTGTAGTCACAATAACCACGTTGTTTGACACCTCCCTGATTTTTACTTTACCATCAAATATATGAATAGAGTGGGCTTCCTTGCAAGTGTGCACAAGGGAAAATAGATTTCTTCATCGCTTTGGAAGAGAGTGTATCATGTAGAAGAAAATTGGGAAATCCGGTAAATTTAAGCCTTATGGTGCCAAGTATTGTGGGTTTGAGAGTTGATTTATTTTATTTCCCCCATACTAATTTGTAAAATGTCTCTTGATGCAATCATAAAAGATACATCTTGGCTTTAGATCCACTAAGCACAAAAAGATATGGTGTAAATTTATTTTTGAGCGAAAAAAATGAGGAAAGGTTTGTATCTCGAGAGATTTGATCCCTCTTGGCATTTAATATATTCAGAGTTAAGATGGATCTATGCTGGTTCTTTATAATATTATTTATGTTGTATATAAATTTCACATCTGTATATATAAAATTATTTTTGCTTCTAATTCTATTCTTTGATTTTATATTATTGTAAATATGTATAATTTTCTTCATGAACTAATCTATAATGAAGTTAACCATATTCACCTCTTTCTATCTGGCGTTCCCTTCAATATAATATCAATGACATATTAAGAGCATTACTGAAATGAGTACAAAATATTGTTACAAATGTAACAACATGGACATTATGTATTTCATTTCCCAACATAAATATATAAAAACCATCATAATACATATAGCTAAATACACATGAATATGGCATTTTATTAATTTTTAATGTAATTCTATCTAACCTAACATTACAAAAACTTCCTTGTAATCATCATATAGTTATTTGCCTTATATCTTGAGTGTACTTAATGGTTAAGAGCATGTGTTTCCTCTTAATAGGTCACATTTTTAAATCCAGAGGACAATACAATATGCACACCTTTGTAAACTTCAATAGTCACATTGCTACACAGAGTCGAGTCCCTTGTCCCACAAATAAGAGAGTTTCATACACTAATTATCTGTTTGGATTAGTTGTGATCATTTTTTTTGAAAGTTAAAACATTATATTAATGAGAGAGAGTTACAATAGAAACTGGACTGCAATTTTCCTTGGCTTTCCACTGGGGAAACTAGGCCAAAGGCAAAAAAGTACGATTTTTTTCCAAAAAGACAATAACATATTAACATTTTCAAGAAGATAACATATGTCCTAAAACATGTAATAAGACCGATATTAGATTGATATTTTATAGTGATATCTAACCATGGACATATTTCTACACCATAAAACTAACATTCAGAACCACAATAACAATAACCATAAATATACATCTACTAAATATTTGGAAATTTAAGAGGAGGTGGAAACCTCAATGGATTTAGAGCGGTGTCTACATGTGATGGAGTTGGGAAAATTATTGTGATCTAGGCTTGGATCTTGACCCTACATGCACACCTCTACCACTAGCACCATTACATGAGTGAGCACACTAGTTGGGCATCTTGGAAAAATATGAGTCGATCTGAGCCTTACTTAACAAACCCTTGCTAAAAAACACCTCGAGAGCATGGTAAGATAATTACCTCAAATAGAGAAAACCCAAAATCCACCTCGGAGCTAAAGTCAATGACTACCCTGAAAATGGAAGTCCTAAAAGCAATCTAGAGAATGGATAGTACCAATAATTATCTAAAACTTCCACAAAGGAGAAGAGGAAGACTAGAACACATGACATCAACTGAAGAGTATCCCATAAGAAAACATAATATACTTGAAATCAACATAGCTTGGTGAAGGAGAGCTTTATTGCATGCCACGAACATAAGGAGTCCCTCAAGCCAAAAGAGGGAGACATTGTTTCCAAACTAATGAGCCAAAGTTGAGTGCAAAGAGAACACAAATAAACTTCTCTTAAGACCAAATTATCAAAGAGAAACCAAGTAGATGAGGAACATAATTGAAATTAATAGAGGTTAAGAGGAGCCAAGCTAGGAGGGCCTAGTCCTTCCCCCGTGAAAATAGTTGGCCAAGACACAAATGCTAGAGAATTTCCTAAAGAATTTCCTCCTGAGACCAAAATGGAAAACTTCCCACAAACCATTCAACTAAAGTGGGAGGATAAAAAATATTGCCAAAATAGTAAACCATTGAACCATGCCATCACTTGTTTTACTAGCCGCCATCAACCAACACAAAATGCTTTTGGGGAACTTCCCAAATCAATACTCGAATAGTCAAGTTGTGGGATGGATATAGGAGAGTAATCACCAAGGTGGGAATTCATAATCATAACGAATGAAATTAACACCATGTATCTTCTAATGAGGGAGAGTGGCATCGATGTTAATGGGAGATACAATCGGGAGAATATCTTGGTAATTTCACTCAAAGATAATTTCTAGTCTTCATTATTTGTTTGGCATCTATAATTTAGAGAAAATTTGAGGATATTTTTAGCAACAAAAAATATTTTAGAGCTTGCTACAATAACATTGGTATAGTGTTTTTTTAGATTTTATTTCAAAATCAAACTCATGCATTTATATATTTAATGGGTATGCTTGAATTATGTTTTTAATTAATTTTGGTTATTTGGTTATTGTTCATTTTGATCATAAAATATAATCCCAACTCTACAAGTAAATCTGAGTTATATTAGTTTGTGGGTTTTCTTAAATATTTTAATTTTTTGAGGTATTTCATTGTTTCCAATACTATCATTATCAAAAAAATCTTATGCATATCTCTCTCTTCTATAAAGACATTCAAACATAAAACTAGGAAAAGACAAGGGTGTATGTTACAATTCACCTCAGAGTGAGGCTGGTCTTGATGCACAAAGAACCTAGACCATCTCAAGGGAAGATCCCATTCCCATTATGGTTCCCACCACATCAATGCAACCATCAGAGGTTCAAACTACCCACCACTTGGGCCACGACAAGAGATTCCTTTGCCACGTAGTACTAATGACATGTAGAATCAAGAGCATATTTACTTTATTTCTTCCTCCGTAGGAGCAATGATACTAGTTGTCTGGTTATTGTTCCACAATGTGGAGCTTAATTCATCCAAAAGAAAGGTAGCACCAACTAGGATATCACAGACTCACCCTATCTACATTACATCCTAATCGACCAATCCTACAAAATCTAGTTGTATGAAATCACATGCTTTCATATCCACTAGTACTACCACAGACCACCCATTACCTCATGAATCAATGACGACAATATCATCCACTTTTATGAAGATATCCTTGAAGTCATGATAACACCAAAGTGTCCTTGGATATCATGTATCATTGTTTCTCATTTCTACTTGAAGGATCTTTTGCCCCTATCACACACCTACAATCAATGTATGTGAAATGGAAACAAAAGGTTTCATTCCATCAAGCCATGTTGATTGGTTGAAAAATACCATTCATGTACCGAAAAATTTCAATGAATTTAATATGGCCAACATATCTTCTATCCTAGAAGTTGATATTTCATCTAATCCCAATGTTGTCAGAGAAATAACACTAGGGTCAACCTAATCGCCTACAGAGATTATTGCCAACAAGGCCCTATTTCAAGAATATCATGACATATTAACATGGTCATATGTAGAAATGCATGGTATTAGTCTTTCAGTTGTAAAAAAACACATTAACACTTGGATTGAAAATCCTCATATTCACCAGATGTAGCATCCTATGAACCCATCAAAAGTTATGACTATTTGAGTTGAAACTAAAATGCTGCATAAAATCGTGTTCATTTACCCTATCACTTACATCTCATGGGTGTCCAACCCTTTACTTGTCATGAAGAAACATAACACCATTTGGATATGTATTGATCTCCATGATTTGAACAAAGCATGTCTAAAGGAAAATTTTCCCACACCATTGATCAACTCATGGATGCATGTGCTAGGCACAAAGTTCTCTCCTTCATGGATGGCCTCTAAGGTACAACCATATTCAAACCACTATGTAGATTAGAAAAAGATGCCATTCAACCCACCTTCAACCTCATAAATCTTGGCACCACCTTCCAGTGAGCCATGAATCATATCTTCCATGATATGGCTGATATTATCCTTGCCTACTTGGAAATCATCAATGCTTTCTCTAAGTAGTGCTCTTAGCACCTCGACGAAAATTCTTGCGACACTTTGTCCTAGACTACCCCACTTTTGTTCACATGTTTCTTCGTATCCTTTATCAATATATCCCATTCTAATGGGATGAACATGCATGGCATGGTTTTCATGCTATAAAGGACGCATTATCAAAAGAACCATTAATTAGTCCTCCTGATTACCATAAATGCTATGCCCTTTACCTCTCAACATTTGAGGTTGCCATCGTGTGGGTGTTAGTCCATTAAGGAGATGATAACAAAGAGAATGTCATCTATTATTTTAGTAGAAATTTGTTGTTGAGAATAGCAATAAGAAATGCTAAATATAGAAGTGCTAAATTTAACACCACTATAAATAGCATTTTGGGATACCTTCCTATTTTAGTTAGTCCCTGAACTAAAATAGAGAAGTACAATTCGAATTTGATCTTAGAAATTGTTTGTAAGATAATTAATTAATTCATCGTGAGTTAATTAGTTGTAGAAAATCAGACATGAAGTCTATGTGAAGACATGCAATAGTTTCTCCATTAATTGAGGAATTTATCCACCAATTAAAGAGATAAGGATGAGTTGTAATTAGTTGGCTTAGTTAACTGAGTCAAGTCCAATTAGATTAGTTCAAATAGTTTGTTGAACTAATTGTGAGTTCAGTTAGTTAATGCATGCATGCATGTAACTCATGCACTTCAAATAATTGAATATTCTCATAAATAACTCATGTATGTCAGTTCAGTCAGAGACCTAGTTGAGATCAGATGGAGGGACAATGTACTATCAGTTGCAGGAATATTCCATTGTGAATATCTCTTGCATTCATAAGGAATTCATTCCTTAGAGATTGTGTAGTTACTTCTTCAGTTTAGTGAGTGTGTGATGAGGCCAATCACACAGGTGGCATCATTAGACCCGAAGAAAAACTGCGCAAGGAAATAGGAGGCTTGGAGGGTTGAGGGAAAGCATATCTAGTGTCTATTCAATCTATGAGTTGTGTTGTTTGATTGTAGAGAGAGCATAATAGCTTGTGAGCTGATTCTTTTCGTAATATGAACATATTTCCACTTGTATGATAATACAGAGATTAGGGTTTTAGGCTGAGGCTTTCCCCAAGTTATTCTTCTGCGTTCTTGTGTGATTGATTTCTCATTCTCAGTTATATGTGTTATATTTGATCTTGCTCATATTTGGTTAAGCTTCCACAAAGTTTGTTGTAGAAGTAGATCTTGTATTTTGCTTTACTATATTGCATAATCAGTTGATCTACAGTGGGAATTTCTACATGGTATCAAAGCAAAGGTGATCAAAGAGAAGAACAATATACAAGAAGGAAGAAATTCGAAGTTTGAGGTTCCTGAATATAGAAATCAAGTTCTTATCACATCTCAATTTCACCAATGGTGTTCAATGGTTTAAGACTCGAGTATGCCCTTGATGGCAGCTTGAATTATATAGCCTGGAAGGATCGCATGGAAGAAATATTAGAGGATAATGGTCTAAAGGACTTCATTAATCAAAAAGTCCCTAAGCCGGTAGCAGCCGATGCTACAAAATTGATAGAATGGAAGAAATGTGCGGCTAAAGCAAGGAGAATCCTCCTGGAGGGAGTTTGAGAACACATTGTCTCGAGCCTCCATGGGAAGGGTGACACGATCTCTACATATCTGAACAAGCTCACCACCTACAGGGATGAGCTTGGAAGTGTAGGGATCATGACGGATGATGATGATATGGTGAATCTTGCTCTCCTCGGTCTTCCTAAGAGCTAGCATAGCTACCAAGACTCGGTTAATGGAAGAGAAAAACTTCCATATTAGGAACGACTTTGCTCGGATCTGATGCAAGAGGAGATAAGAAGAAGCAGTAGAGATGGATCCTCATCAAAGCAAGATGATGAGGAAAATATAGCCTTAGCGAGTAAGGCGAGGAAAGGGAAAGGGAAGCGTCCAATCCCAAATCCGGTTCTTCCCATGGTGGGAAGAAGTTTGACAAATCGAAAGTGTGATGCTTTCATTATCATGAAGTGGGCCATTATGCTACGAATTGTCCACAGAAGAAATCCAAGAAGGGTTCCTCGAAGGGATCTGATGGTGACGCACTGGTCTCATAGTTTGAGTTGGATTTCTCTCTTATCACATGCATGGTTTCATCCATGGTGGGATGTGTGTGGTACCTCGACAGTGGAGCTTCATTCCACATGTCAGGTGACAAGAATCTTTTCAGTACCTTGGAGGAGAAGGATATCCAGATGCAGATTGAGATGGGCGATGATGGAAAATACTATGTTTCAAGTGAAGATATGGTTGTGTTTTAGAGGGAGCATGGAGCTCCTCTCACCCTAACTGATGTAAAGTATGTACCAGGTCTGAAGTAGAATCTTGTGTCTGTTGTTATACTATAAGATAAAGGCTATGAGGTAGTCTTTAATAAAGGAAAGGTATTCCTGAGACATATCAGCACTAGCTTCATTCCACATGTTAGGTGACAAGAATCTTTTCAGTACCTTGGAGGAGAAGGATATCCAGATGCAGATTGAGATGGGCGATGATGGAAAATACTATGTTTCAAGTGAAGATATGGTTGTGTTTTAGAGGGAGCATGGAGCTCCTCTCACCCTAAATGATGTAAATTATGTACCAGGTCTGAAGTAGAATCTTGTGTCTGTTGTTATACTATAAGATAAAGGCTATGAGGTAGTCTTTAATAAAGGAAAGGTATTCCTGAGACATATCAGCACTAGACAGACCAAGCGAATTGGGATTCGAGTAAAGAATCTCTACAAGCTAGAGGTAGATGACTATGTTGCATTGAGTTCCAAAGCTAAGATGGTACAGAGCCAAGATGTTGGCGAGCTATGGCATAGAAGATTGGGCCACTTGCACCATGGAGCCCTGAAGATCATGCAACAGATTTCTATTGGACTTCCCAAGGGAAAACTGGAGCAGACAAATACATGCAAAGGTTGTATCTTGGGTAAGTATGCAAAATATTCCTTTTCGGATCCAGACAGTAGATCTAGAGTAATCCTGGAGCGAGTTCACTCAGATGTTTGTGGACCATTCTCTACAACCTCCATCACTAAACAAAGGTAATATGTTATTTTTATTGATGATTCTCGTAGATGCTGGATCTACTTTATGCAAAAGAAGGATCAGACCTTCTTGAGGTTTTGTGAGTTTAAAGCCTTGGCAGAGAAAGAATTTGGAAAGAAAATAAAAGCCTTGCGTAGTGACAATGGTGGAGAATATGTCTCCCAATAGTTGAAGGGCTTCTACGCTGTAGAAGGAATTAAACGGGAGTTGACGGCACCCCATAACCCACAGTAGAATGGGGTGGCTGAAAGGAGGAATAGATTGATTGTGGGAGCATCTTGAGCGATGTTGCATGACCAAAGCCTACCACTGCATTTGTGGGCTGAGGCATGCAATACAACAATATACTTGCAGAACAGAAGCCCACACCATGTACTGGGAATGAAGACACCTATGGAGGCCTTTTCCAGGAAGCGACCAGATGAGAGTCACTTCTAAATCTTTGGATCATAAGTTTACTATCATGTGACCAAAGATACCCGAAAGAAGCTAGATCCAACAGCTGAGTTGGGAATACTTGTGGGGTACAATGATACACCCCACAACTATCGGGTGTACCTGCCTACCAGTCAAAGGATAGTGGTACGCAGGGATCTGAAGTTTGATGAGAAGAAAGCCATGCGAGTATCACTTGAGAGGGAGCTCAAGTTGCATGTAGAGGAGGAACTTTCAGTTCCTAAGGAGGAGGTGCCTCAGATTGATGCAGAGCAGGCACATGCAGAGGATTTGGGAGTGGAGACATCCACTCATGTTGAGACTTCCAGAAATGGGCATAAACACTAAAGGGAAGCTAACAGGTTGATGTTGGATGCACGTGAGAATGTGGGACAACCATCTTCTCAGCATAGATAGAGGAGGTTGCCCGAGCAGTACACTGGGTACATGGCCCTAGTTGGAGAGTGTGTAGATACCGAACCTTCTTCATTCGAGGAGGTAGTGTAGCAACCAGTCTGGGTTGGTGCAATGGTAGAGGAGTACGACTCTATCATTCAAAACAATGTGTGGGATATTTTCCAAAGACCTCAGGGCAAGTCAATGGTGAGTTCCAAATGGCTTTACAAGGTAAAGCAGGCAACTGATTGCAGTGCTGAGAAACATAAGGCAAGGTTTGTTGCTCGAGGTTTCTCACTGGTCGAGGAGATCAACTATGATGAGAATTTTGCTCCTATAGCAAGGTACTCATCTATCAGATTGATGTTGGCACTATCAGCTCAGATGGGTTGGAAGAACCATTAGATGGATGTGAAGACATAATTCCTCAATGGGAAGATTGAGGAGGAGGCATACATTAAGCAACCAGAGGGTTTTGAGACCTTTGATCATGAGTCGCATGTGTGCCGACTCAAGAGGGCTTTGTATGGGCTGAAGTAAGTGCCCCGTGCTTGGTACACCAGGATTGACAGCTATTTCACCAGGTTGGGCTTCACCAAGATTTAAGTAGATGAGAACCTTTACCACATCATGGTAGAAGGTAAGCCATTGATCATTTTTCTTTATGTCGATGATCTAATTTTGACAGGTGATGATTAGTTGATCTAGTCTTGCAAGGAGGAACTTTCAAGAGAGTTCGAAATGAAAGACATGGGTCTTATGCACTACTTTCTAGGCATGTAGGTGTGGTAGAAAGATGGGGAAGTATTTGTGTCTCAAGGCAAGTATGCCAATGAGATACTCGGGTGCTTTCACATGGAGACATGTAAGCCCATGCAAACTCCTCTAGTTGGGAACTGGAGGAAGGAGGAAGCTACTTTAGGTGAGGTAGTAGCTGCTACTATTTATCAACAACTGATGGGTACACTTATGTAACTGGTGAACACATGACCTGACTTATTCTTTGCAGTGAACCAGCTGAGTAAAGCTATGGTTTAGCCTACCAAGCTGTTTTGGAAGGCAACGAAGCATGTGCTAAGATACCTCAAAGGCACATCTCAGTTTGGATTGTGGTACAAATGGACAGAGGGAGTGAAACTTCAAGGCTTCACATATGCAGATTGGGCAGGGAATTCATCAGACCGGAAGAGCACTTCTGGAGGAATCTTCAACCTTGGTTCAGCTGAAGTTTCCTAGTACAGCAGGAAATAGAGGTCAGTTGCACTTATCTCAGCAGAGGCTGAATACATGGCTGCTAGTCAGGCTGCATGTGAGGCCATTTGGATGCGGAAGATTCTAGTTAGATTGTTTGGTCAGAGGATGGAACGAATCGTGATCTATTGCGATAATCAGAGTTGTATCAAACTCTCTGAGAATCCAGTTTTTCATGACAGGTCCAAGCACATTGATATCTGGTATCACTATCTTTGAGAATGTGTGGTCAAGAGGATCATGATGTTGCTTTATGTTTCGACCGAGGAACAAGATGCATATATTTTGACGAAGGCATTGTCAAACTACAAGTTCGAGTTCCATAGAGACAGGATTGGGGTTACTGATAATCCCTTTCTTGTTGAGAGGGAGTGTTGAAAATAGCAACAAGAAATGCTAAATATAGAAGTGCTAAATTTAGCACTGCTATAAATAGCATTTCGGGATACCTTCCTATTTTAGTTAATCCTTGAACTAAAATAGAGAAGTAAAATTCGAATTTGATTTGAGCAACTGTTTGTAAAACAATTAATTAGTTCATCTTGAGTTAATTAGTTGTAGAAAATCAAACATGAAGTCTATGTGAAGACATGCAACAGTTTCTGCATTGATTGAGGAATTTATCCATCGATTAAAGAGATAAGGATGAGTTGTAATATTGAGTTGTAATTAGTTGGTCCAATTAATTGAGTCAAGTCTAGTTAGATTAGTTCAAATAGTTTGTTGAACTAATTGTGAGTTCAATTAGTTAATGCATTTATGCATGTAACTGATGCACTTCAGATAACTAAATATTCTCTTATAAATAACTCATGCATGTCAGTTCAGTCAGAGACCCAGTTGAGATCAGATGGAGGGACAATGTACTATCAGTTGCAGGAATATTCCATTGTGAATATCTCTTGCATGCAGAAGGAATTCATTCCTTAGAGATTGCGCAGTTACTTCTTCAGTTTAGTGAGTGCGTGATGAGGCCAGTCACACAGGTGGCATCATTGGACCCCAAGAAAAATTGCACAAGGAAATAGGAGGCTTCGAGGGCTGAGGGAAGGCATATCTAGTTTCTATTCAGTCTGTGAGTTGTGTTGTTTGATTGCAGAGAGAGCAGGATAACTTGTGAGCTGATTCTTTTTGTAATCTGAACATATTTCCACTTGTATGATAATACAGAGATTGGGGTTTTAGGCTGAGGCTTTCCCCTGGTTATTCTTCTGTGTTCATGTGTGATTGATTTCTCATTCTCAGTTATATGTGTTCTATTTGATCTTGTTCATATTCGATTAAGCTTCCACAAATTTTGTTGTAGAAGTAGATCATGTATTTTGCTTTAGTATATTGCATAATTTGTTGATCTATAGTGGGAATTTCTACATATGTTGGGACCAACCCTTAATTATGAATAAGAAGAAAAAAATTCCCCTTGCATTAATGAACAAAGTCCAAAAATTACCTCACCTTTTGCAAGATGATTTGTGACGTATATGCCATTAATCACCTTTCTATCTCCGCATAAGAGATTTCCTCTACCAATGTGGCACTACTACCATTTTATGTAAATGCCTCATTTTCAAAAAAGTTGAAAGAGTCTTAAATGACTACCATAGTAGGGCCTTTGGTGGACACCTCTATAGAATGTACACCACCTTGAAAATACTTCCTGCCAGTTATTTATTGCCTTCACCTTTTTTCTATTGCATTTAGGCATTCAAATGATTCTTGAAGTGTGTAAACTTTATACACACAAGGGATGAGCTCCTCCATCTCCATTGTATCCCGTTATTTTAGCAGACCCCTTTTGCAAATGAGGCATTGACTTCATGACTTGCAATCCACCATCCCATAATGGTCACAAATACGTAGTAGTGACTGTTGACTACTTAATAAAGGGGGTTGAGACCATGCCCACCTTCAACAACACAACCAACACTACAACATGGATTTTCTTTAACCATGTCATTACATGATTTGGTTTCCCCAAGGAATTACATTTTTACCATGGAAAACACTTTGAGAATGAGGTGTTCAAAGAAATTTCTTCTCTCCTTGGCTTCAAACATGATTTTTCTTCACCGTACTACCCCTAATCCAATGGTTAAGTTGAAGTTGTCAAAATTTTTATGAAAACAATGTTGTTGTGAATGGTGAGTAAATATAAAACTAATTGGCACCACATGTTTTTCTATGAGCATACCATACATTGGTCAAAACCTCAATTGAAATGCATAGAATTGAAGGAATCCTTCGTATAGAATGTGATATCCCCTCCTTATGCACCACTATAAAATTCCTCATAGATACCACTCCCCTTGAGTAACACCTCATTCATTTGGAAAACATTGACAAAGGTCAATTGCTTCTCTCCAACACAATGAAACCACCAAGAAACTAAGCAAAGCAACACATGACCATGACAATAACCCTCACACCTTTAGCAAAGGGGATTTAGTGTTATGAAACCAACTCAAGAAAAAGATAGAAAAGATAGATCAACGCCTTAGAATTCAGCCTCTTCGAGGGGGCAA
>APFE030831799.1:0-30129 GCA_000404065.3 Pinus taeda
AACCAAGTGTTGGTAGTTGTACAAGTGTTGGTAGTTTTACAAGTCCTCTGTGGAGTAGGAGTCCCAGTAATGGGTAGTAAATCTATGCCTTGAATGCGATAGCGCACAAAGGTAAGCATGTTATCTTTGTTAAATGCAAGTGTGTGACCTTGAAACGAGTCAAGAGAGATGAATAGGGAGGTTCTAACACACGAAGGGGGAAAATAAGTGTATTTAGAAGGAATTAATAGTACACAGCCTGAAAGGAACACACAAGTTGAATGACATCACAAGTTGGAAAGCAGAATAGTCGACAATCCAAATTGATGGGTTAAACAAACAACATGAATTTAATAAGATTCATACAATCGTATACAAAATAGTTCATACACAAATGCATAAGTTAAACAACATACATTGCTAAAGTAACCAGAATAGTCGAACTCTAATAAGACGTGAGGGCTATGTTATAGTATATAAAGGGAAAGTTCCATCCATTCATACAACTATGAAAACCACTAGCCCGAATGGTGGAACATTACAGTTAACACCACCTGATCCTCCAAAGAGATGTACTTGCTCTACACTGTGGAGAAGACAAGGCTCATCACAATACTCTCGAAGCCCTCTCTAAGAAATGCCTAGCAAAATACTGGCTCCCAAAAGCCCCTTCTATGAGTTATGAGGTTCTATTTATAACAAAGGGTGGGGTGACCCTTGACATTCCCCTTTGTGAATCTTGTACTACCCTCACAACCCTTCAACTTCATTACATAACTCTTTACATTACATATGACTGTTTGCATTCCACTAATGAAACTTGGAACTTCACTTTACATCATGTTTACAATAATAATACATTTTCCACAATACCCATGTGGGAAAAAAATAGGCTTGATTCAGCCACACAAGACAACACTAAGACTTGAATGATTGTAGAAATACCAGCTCATCAACATCCTCTCTGTGATCCTCAGTGATGAACTGATGTCGTGCTTGATAGTGCGCAATGGTGTCTGCATACTCTTTGATGATGTCTTCTTGGAAACGAACTCTTGCCTCCATTACTTTCGGGTATACTAATTTGTAACCTTTGTCCAACTTATCCTATAACATGCACAACTTTGTCCTAAGCAAGGATGGATCGACGATGTACATTTGCTTATTTTCTGCGCTAACTTATAGATCTGTGCTCGTGGCCATGAGAATCAACTGATCAAATACATGTTGAGCTCCAATCTAACTTGGTTCTTCTCTTTGGCCTCGGTTAGCGTAGCAATTGACAAGGTGCCATAATTTCTCACCACAACATCAAGAGTCTTGAAAAACCATGCATACCAAGCCTCAACACTAGTGATGAGTGGTGAGAGTTCTTCATAGTTCCAGATCATACTTTGGATGCGTGATTTTTCCAACTCTACCTGCGGCTTCATCATCTTGTGCAAGTGAAGCGGGGCTCCCTTATACCTCATTGTACATGTCTGTACATGATCAAGATGCATGCAAAGCCTTGAAGAGCAAGGCAACTGTTGGATACTTGGTGGTTGAGAGGGAGAGTACATTACCTCCCAACATGCAACCATAGGAGAAGTCTCAGACAATTGTGGAGGAGCCACGATTGGTGAAGCAGCTTCAAGAGGTTATGGAGCAACCACAATTGGATATGCTGAGAGGAGATTGAGTGGAGGCATCTACTCATGCAAATACCTCTAGCAGGGGGAAATTTTGAGCCAAGTGGACAGAGGGATCACATGCATCCATACCTCTAGGTAGAAGGTGGGGTGATGTGGAGTGACAGTCCCAAGAAGGATGGAATAGGGGCAAGATCATTGAGGTACCCAACCTATTTGATAAGACCTTGCTATGGGAGCCCTGATGAGGAGTAGCAGGATTGGCTAAGTGGGTAGAGACAGATGCAGATGGAGCGAAAAAGAGAGGTACAGTGCAGAAATCCCAAGACTGTGCAGAGCTAGCAAGCTACAACAATGCGAGAGGCACAGGAGTGTTGCACTAGTGTAGGATGGCATAGAGAGGTGTGCAATGGTGCAAGATTCATGGAGTGTTGCAGTAGCTTAGAGGTCAGAGAGGGAGCACTTGTTAGCAGCAAATGGAGCTTCAGCATCAGAGGATGTTTCTAGCCCAACAAAGAGGTCAGTTGAGTCTTTTTTGTTTCTAGAGTTGTTGGAGCAATAACACTTGGGAGAAGTGTTGCATGCAGAACATTCCAAAGGATCAGGATTAGGTTCAAGTTGAATGCCTTTCTTGTTGAGAGGGAGTGTTGAAAATGGCAAAAAGAAATGCTAAATATAGCATTGCTATAAATAACATTTCAGGATGGATTCCAATTTTAGTTAGTCCCTAATCTAAAATTGAGAAGTAAAATTCGAATTCATTTTTAGCAGTTGTTTGATTAATAATTAATTAATTCATCTTGAGTTGATTAGTTGGAGAAAATCAAACATGAAGTCTATGTGAAGACATGCAATAGTTTCTCCATTGATTGAGGAATTTATCCCTTAGCTAAAGAGATAAGGATGAGTTGTAATTAGTTAGCTCAGTTAACTGACTTAAGTCCAGTTAGTTTAGTTCCAACAGTTTGTGGAATTAATTGTGAGTTCAGTTAGTTAATTCTTGCATGCATGTAACTGTTTCTTTGCAGATAACTAAATCTTCTCTCATAAATAACTCATGCATGTCCGTTCACTCAAAGACCTAGTTGAGATCAGAGGAAGGGACAATGTACTATTAGTTGGAGGGATTTTCCTATATAGGAAATGCATCCATGCAAAAGGATATCATCTCCTTTAGGATTGCACAGTTAGTTCAGAGGTTAGTGTTGTGTGTGAGGTGAGAATCACATAGGTTGCAACTGGAGGACCCAGGAGAAATTGCGCAAGGAAATAGGATGCTTGGAGGGTAGTGGAGAAGGTTTGTGAGAAGCCTTTGACTGTCTATGAGCAGTAGAGGGATTGTACTAAGAGCTGGATAGCTTGTGAGCTAAATCATTGTGTAATCCTGAGATATTTCCACTTGTATGATAATACAGATAGCGGGGCTTTTAGCTGAGGCTTTCCCCAGAGTATTCTTCTATGTTTCATGTGTATGATTTCTTCTTCTCTGTTATATGTGTTCTATTTGATCTTGCTCAAAATCGATTAAGCTTCCGCAACTTTGTTTGTAGAAGTAGATCAAGTATTTTGCTTTAGTATATTGCATTATCAGGTGATCTACAGTGAGAATTTCTACAGGCTGGACAAAGAAAGACATGCTAGCTGAAATTGATGACATCGAGTTTAATGGACATTCAATCTATGCCTCTGCAAAAAAACATGGTATTTCTGCCTCTAACATACATTATTGGATAAATGGGTTGACTAATACGAAGTGTAGAGGGCCTATTACAGTTATGATTGAAGAGGAGGAGGCCGAGGTGGTTGAGTGGTGTAAGGAGATGGCCCAATTTGGACATGGGTTAGAGATTATATAACTTAAATCCACAGTAACTCAAATCTATCAGGGGAGGCCAAACCCCTTCAAATATGGGTTTCTTGGTAAATCATGGTGGAGTGGATTTAAAAAAAGGCATCCATACCTTGTGCTAGATACAATTGAGGGCCTTGACAGCGACAGGGCTTTAAATCTATGCCCTACAATTGTGTCCAAGTTCTATTACACTCTTTCTGATGCATATGAGAAACACCCATATGCCCCATACCATATATGGAACTATGATGAAACAAGCTTACAGGCAGGAAGGAATTGTGGTATGCGGGTAATTTCCAAAAGAGGGAGCAAAAATGTGCCTAAGATTTTGCCTAAGAGCAGGGAGTGGATCACTATACTTTCTTGTGTCAACGCAATTGGTTCTTCAATCCTAGGATTTTACCTATTCAAAGGTAAAACAAAACTAAAATACTATATACAGAACTATGAACCAGGTGCATGCATGGCAGCACATCCCCATGCATGGATGACAAAGGAAATATTCCTGAATTGGCGTTGTCATTTTGCTACATCTATACCACGTGGTGTCTCACCTGAAAAAAGACACCTACTGATTTTAGATGGCCATGGAAGCCACATGGCTTTGCAGAAAATTGAGGAGGCGAACAATTTTTGCATTTACCTGTTAACATTGTTGGCTCACACCACTCACATATTGCAACCCCTTGATGTCAGCATGTTTAGGCCTTTCAAGAATTGTTTTAGGACCGAGCGAGTTTCATGGATGGCAAAGAATCCAAGGGTGGAAGTAAAGAGGTTTGAGCTAGCTGAGCTTGCAATTAAAGCATTAAAAAGGGCTCTCGCACTTTCTAATATCAAGGCTAGATTTAGGAGGACTGGTATATGCCACTTAATATTGATGCTCTCATGCATGATACTTATTGTAGCCAAGCATTTTATGTGGAAGGTCAAGAAGCATACAACTTACAAGACCATGTTGATGCCCAAGAAGATGTTTCTGGTACTGAAGGTATAATGTCCCTTTATGAAGGGCACTTTTGTGGTGATGATGATGAACATGTGAATGAGACACAATTCAATCATGAACCACCTGTCAATGTCATGGAGGTTCTCATACCTACTGAACCACATGCCAATTCTACATGTGATATTCCATATGAGATAGTTGATGAAGCAAATGAAAATGCAAACTTGATTTCAAATGATAATGCAATAGGATTAAACAATGAACAATTGAGCATGCCAACCCAGGTAAGCCCACCATCATGGTTGGAAAAGGCCATGACGAATATCAACCCATATAATGTGTCTACCACCAATGAGGAAAGCATGGACATGCCTTCACAACCATCAGAGTTGAACACCGAACTTGCTAATTATTTTGTGGACAATGATTCACTAGAAGAGGAGCCTGTTCAACATGAGGTAACTAAAGAAGATAATGGGGGACAATTAGTTGTACCGGAGGCTAAAAGCCAAGTGTCAAATCTTAGGGGGGTTGGGGAAAATCACAGATTAGTTGGTGCATTCCTAAAGCTACCAGTATAAAGAGTGAAGGCCTCATCAAGGCACTCAACTGCAGATTGTCTTCATTTGGGGAGGAGTTCATAGTTGCTCACATATGAAGATTATATGAATTTATTGTTTGAGTCTGAATGCAAAAAAAATGAAATTTAGGAAACTAAAAAGAGAAATAAGGATTTGGCCAAGGACAAGACATCTGCAAGGATTTCAACACCAGAAGCTCGAACAAAGGAAATGATGGAAAGACAAAAAGCAAGGGAAGATAAGGAACACCAAAAAAATTGGCAAGGTAAGAGAGGGAGGCAAGAAAGGTTCAAGAAGTGTTGGAAAGAGGAGGAGGGGTCACAAGCAGGGAAGTCTATGCTCCAAGCCAGTTTAAGGCAAATAGGATGATGTCCAATACGTTGGACCACATTGCAGAGCACAAACCATCATACCAAGAGCTAATTAACATCCAAGTCCCCCGCTATCAGCCAGGGGTTCTGCCCACCTCATATACCCCTAACAGTGTAGGTTTAAATCCTAATTGTGTTTATATGACACCTGCACCTAGTTCTGGGGTTAGTAACACAAGTGGACACTTGGGTTACTTAGTCCCTCCATGGCTACAAGGAGCAAATTGGAGTCAAGCATATGGTAACATTCAAGCACATCCTAATCAACCAATCTTGGGTAGTCCACCATACTTGTGTCAAGCAGGAGACTCAACAATTCTGGGCAATGCAAGAAATGGAGGCCATCAAATATAGGGGTGGCATGAATTAATTTTTGTAACCGCTATCACAATGTGAATTTTGTAAGGACACATAACCCCTGCATGCAATGATGTGTTGGGCGTATATGAGTACCTGTTTGAAAGGTTATGGTGGGATTTAGGGTTTGTTTACCGTGAGTACCGTGCGCCTTGTTCATTGTTGCATTAATTTCTGTTTGGGACCTGTTCTTGTCTATTCGCTCTACCGGGTAGTTGAATTTGAATTGGAATTATGATGAAAGTCAACATAATAATCACAATGTGAATTTTGTAAGGATGCAATATGTTGATTGGTTTCATAGTAGAAGCTAAACTATAAAAAATATTGAATTTGAATTGGAATTATGATCTGGAATTATGATGAAACTCAACATAGTAATCACAATGTGAATTTTGTAAGGATGCAATATGTTGATTGGTTTCATAGTAGAAGCTAAACTATAAACAATATTGAATTTGAATTGGAATTATGATGAAAGTCAACATAATAATCACAATGTGAATTTTGTAAGGACACAATATGTTGATTGGTTTCATAGTAGAAGCTAAACTATGGACTATATTAAATTAAAGATCAATTGAATCCAGTTTGAAACAACATTTCAAAGGAAAATAAGTAGTAATTACTTAATTTGGTAATTACTTGATGAAAGGAAACAACATAAAGAAGGAGAAGAAGTGAACATAAATGAACTCAACTCCGGATCTTTATAGAACAACCCACTAGAGAAAGCAATTACCATGACAATGATTTTGAAAAACCATGACATATCTTCCCATCAATACCATGTCATGTGAAAGCGAAAAGATCATCGGTGCAACTATCAAATTCCCAAAGACTTCTTTCACCACTCATCACCTCTCTGTTCCCCACTCATCATGCCAATTTTCCTGGAAGAAGCTATAATCATGGAAGATTGTTTCCTGCAAAAAACAGACTAAAAGTCTTGTAATAATACTTTATGGATTACATTTAGAAGGTAGTATCTCTCCATCTCTTGGTAGACTCTCCTTATTGTGAACTTTGCAGCTTTGACAAAGATGTTTGATAGGAAGAATTCCACAATAATTTGGAAAGTGCTCCAAACACTTTATCTCAACAGGGTCTATACTACAAAATATTTTGCAATTGTACACACATTTAACCAATCATTCTTTCAAAAAATATTAAAAAAAACTAGACCAAGAGAATTGGGCCATCTAGTCAAGTTAGAATATCTCTCCTTATTCATTAGTGTTATTAGTTGAAGTATTGAACTTCTTTTAGAAAATGCACCTCTCTAAGTAATGGACATTTATTTTAACAATCTTGTTGGTCATGTCCTTTCAAACCTAAGAAATTACACTTAGTCATCAAGTATTGATTTTTCCATAAACAATTAAAGTGGAATATTTATAGTTGAATTGGACTTTCTATATAACTTAGATTCGTTTACCTATATTCAAAAACATGGTGGGCTAAAATTCCTCTATCTCTAGGAAACTTCTATTCTCCTTTTTACAATTTCTTGGTTCAAACATGCTAAATGATAGTATCCTTAAAGCCAATACAAAATTAGGCAAGTTGAACCTTCTAATATTTTATTCAAACATGTTAACCAACAACATACTTGAAGTAATTCACATTTTAATCAAGCTTGAAAGTATGTGTATTCAAACCAACAATATTAAGGGTATCAACAAATGTGTGTGTGTATGGCTATTAATTTTGTTCATGGATGAGTTGCATGCAAATATATCCATGTCTTTTTAAGGCTAAAATATTGAGTTATTAAATTTCTATTATTGCATTAATGTTTTACATATTAGTCACTAATAAAAATTGAGCCAATTTTCAATGGCCTTTTGTTGTTATTTCCATGAAGTTATTGTTGCTATAAGGACAAAATGAGGTTTTACTAAACATGAAACATGGTATAGTTGCATTATCAGAGTTTTCCAAATTTGTTGTAATTCTGATGTCTATCGTACTTTGGTAAACCAATGAAAGGGATATTTTATGGTGTTGCACGATCAACGATAGGGTTGATCGGTATACTATCGAAAGCATACATGTTTCAATGAAACATGTCATAATAATAACAATGGATGTAGGAGCCTTGTGGTGTCGCATGATGGATGATAACGATGGCTGGTCGATTGCCAAAGGCTTACATACTTTGATGAAATGGGTCCTTGGAATATTGAGAGAAGCTGGAGTCACTCTACCAACGTCACTGACCATAGGAGTAAAAATAATGATGGAATAATTAGCGTTGATAGATCGATGACAACTGATTTTTCGCAACGAATTTGTTATGTCATCGACACTTTTTGTTATGTAACTGGATCACAAAAACAAAAGAAAAGATAGATCAACAACTTGAAAATAAGCCTCTTTGAGGGGGAAACCTTCTTTTACATCACATAAATGAATAATTCTTGGATTATTCAAATGAAAAGACCTCCTTGGTATATATATGAGTCTAAGGGGTCAAAATATGATTAGGACCTTGTTGATGATGTTGGATCCGCCAACATTCAGGGGATATCCCTAATATGAAGTTCCATTTAGACCTCACACCATTTGGTGTAGGAGTCCCGTATGGATTACAACCCAGTTGCTGATGCAGTGGGTGTTAATGATATGCCTTGGTTGCAAATACACATAGAGTGATGTATGGTGACTTTGGTGAGAACAAGTGTGTGACCCTATGAAGAGTTAAGTGCGATGCATGAAGGTTCTAACACACGAAGGGAAAATGAGTGAGCCCCTTAGAAGCCTATAATAATACAAAACTTAAAAGGGACACATGAGCATAAAGACATCACAAGCTAATATGCGAAATAGTTCACAAGTTAATAGTAATGAGATAATACAACAAAACACATTCAACAAAATTCATACCAATGAAAATGAAATAGTTCATAAGCATAAGCATAAGTTAAATAACATACATTGCAAATACAACAAGAATAGTCCTACTATATTCACAACAAATGCACGAAAATATGAAGCCTCTGAGCTTTTATTAAAGTGAAAGTTCCAATCACATATATACCATTGACAGACCACTTGCCCCAATAGTGGAACATGAAGTCAAGATCACCTAATCCTCCAAAGAAATATACTCCCTCTATGCTATGGAGAATCCAAGGCTCTCACAAAACTCCCAAGCTCCTAATTATAAGCCTAAGACTAACCAAGAGCTTGGCTCCCCAAAAGCCCTTTACATGAGTTATGAGGATGTATTTATAACAAAAGGGTGACTCTTCACATTCCCCTTTGTGACTCTTCTACTTCCCTAGTGACTCTTCAACTTATTTACAAATGACTATTCAATTACATTACATCATGACTCTTCATATTCCACAATTGACACTTGGAATTTCACTTACAAATTATTTACAAAAGAATATTACAATACACTAATACCCGTATAAGACAAAATAGGTTAGAGCCGACTAGACAACCTAACAAAAAAAGATATTATCATGCTTGAATTTGGGGAAATTCTAGCTCAACAACTTCCACTTGATGTTTTTTGGTCATGTATCAGTGCCAAGCATGGTAGTACGCAACGACATCCTGAAACTATGCGATGATGTTTGGCTGGAAGTAGACTCTAGCCTGCATGAATATAGGTACAATGATTTGGAACTATTTTGAGCTTCCTTCTAGAGCAGGAGCAACATTGTTCTCACTTGGACAAGGCCACCAATGTAGTTGTGCATGTTCTGTCTATTCACCTCCAAATATTCCTTGGTAGAAATATGTCTAAGCTGCTCCAATTATTCTTCAATCTCCTGCCTGAACTGGTTCTTGGGTTTGGCTTTAACGAGTGAGCCAACTTATGGGATCCTGTCTAATTTCACCAAGAAACCAAGACTGTTGTATAACTGTAAATACGAGGCTTGAATGCTACCAATGAACTAGGTGAAATGTTTTCTCTTCTAGATCAACATTGATACTCTTGATTTCTCCAGCTCTTCCTGTTTCTTTGTTTTCTTTCCCAAGTCAAGAAATGCCCCTTTGTATCACATTGACCATTCATGGACGACAACGATGGAAGCTTGTATATTCCTAAGAGTTTTGAAAAGGTCTTTACATTTTTGTTGTAATCCATGCAAGTGGACAACTACCATATGCATAGTAGGAAGCTCCTCATAGAGGTTCCACATGGTCTGTCCAAGTGTCAATACTATAGCAAGTATTGATGCCTTCATTTCCTCCAGATGGAACTATGTAGAATCTACGTTTTGAGCTGTTGCACGAAGCTATTCTACCTCTTGCCTAACAACCTGCAAGTTTTTTTCCAATTGCTTATTCTTGACCATAAAATACTCAGTGTTTGACTTAGCTACACCCATGAAGGCCAATTTGGCTATGACAATGGCATCGAGATTCTTCCTGGTGTTTGCCACTATCACCTTTTCTCTAATGAATGCAAGTGATACAAGGTCAACTAGAAAATTCTTCTTATGTTCTTGTACAATATTGTTTTGAAGTTCATGTACGATAGGTTGTACATGTCCGTAACCAGATTGTCATCAAGAGGAGAAACTTCCTCTTCCTCGATTGGAGCTAACTCTATTGCTGGTGGTGGCAGAGATTGAACGGTGACCTATTGTGTACTTGGCTTCAAGTCAACATCTTGATTCTGTGGCTCCAATCCCTCTTCCATATATATAATATCTATCAACTCTTTAATTTACTGAGCAAGCTCCTTGTCATGAATCTTTCCGCTCTCCTCCTCTACTGGGGGTCAGTTTTATTCTTGCTCTTTAGCTTGTTTCTGCGTCGTTTCTTATGTTATTATACTTTGCCTCTGTTCTTCTTCCTGCTTCTTCTTCTCTTCTTGTTCTTGCTTCTGTCGTTCAAGAAGGCCATCACATCGGATCTAGGAGGATGGTTGTCCAACTGGAAAATTGAGAATTCAATGAAGGTACTCTCATGGAATGGTGTTTCTTGTGAGAACAACACTAATAGAGGCATTTCCCTATTACTTCCTTGGTAATATTTTGAGGGTACTCTTTCGCTAACTCTAGGCAACCTTTCCTTATTGCATACGTTGGATCTTTCATATTATCTTTTCAGTGGAAGAATTTTGCCCAAGTTTGGGCAGCTCAAAGCACTGGAAATGCTTAATATCAGCAACAATAGTCTCAACGGTACTCTATCTCCATCTCTTGGTAGCCTCTCCTTACTGCAAACTTTGGATATTTTAGACAATGATTTGACTAGGACCATACCAATGGAATTGGGTTGTCTAGTCAAGTTGAAATATCTCGATTTATCCTAGAATTCTCTCACTGGAAGTATCCCAACTTCTCTGAGAAATTGCGCATCCCTACAAGAATTGGTCATTTACAAGAACAATTTGACTGGTCACATCCCTCTAGATTTGGGAAGTTGTACACAACTATTGTATCTTCCTTTTTATTCCAAATCCTTCAGCGAAATAATTCTTGTGGAATTTGGCTTGCTGCAAAACCTAGAGCACCTATCTCTAGGTGGAAACCACTTGATTGGAATAATTGTAGTGGAATTGGGCTCACTGCAAAACTTACAACAACTGGATCTACATTCGAACAACTTGAGTGGAAGATTTCCAAGAGAATTGGGCTCGTTGCAGAACTTGGAGAGGTTGGATTTGTAATCCAACAACTTGAGTGGATGAATTCCAGGAGAATTGGGCTCACTGCAGAAATTAGAGAGTTTGCATTTGTCATCCAAAAATTTGAGTGGAAGAATTCCAGGAGAATTGGGCTCCTTGCAAAACTTATGGACACTACATTTGTTATCCAACAACTTGAGTGGAAGAATTCCATGAGAATTAGGCTCGCTGTAGAACTTATAGAGGTTGGATTTGTCATCCAACAACTTGAATGGAATAATTCTAGGATAATTTGGCTCGCTACAGAAATTAGAGAGTTTGGATTTGTAATCCAATAACTTGAGTGGAAGAATTACAGGGGAATTGGGCTCGTTGCAGAACTTATTGAACCTACAACTATCATCCAACAACTTGACTGGAAGGATTCTCACATCTCTAGGGAATTGCATAATGATGCTGGATTTGTTGTTGTTCGACAACAAGATTAGTGGAAAAATCCCTAAGAATATTGGAAAATGTGTCTATATATCAATGTTAGATTTATCCAAAAACTTGTTGAATGGAAATATTCCCACATATTTACAGAATTGTGCATGGTTAAGTCATGTCAAGATGTATGAGAATAAATTTAGTGGACCCCTAAACATATTCTTTCCAATTTTCTTGTAGGTTTTCTCTACTCACTCCAACAGTTTTTCCAGGAATCTTTCATCATCTTTCGCCAATTGCACCAAACTTCTAGCACTATATTTAAGGGAAAATAAATTGATAGGCCAACTTCCTAAACATTATGCACCTTTTCAATCATTACAAGTTTTAAATGTTGGTTATAATAACCTTCAAGGTGGTATTTATAATAACCAATCATTCTTTCAAAAAATATTCAACAAAGACTAGAATAAGATAATTGGGCCATCTATTCAAGTTAGAATATCTCTCCTTATTCATTAGTCTTATGAATTGAAGTATTGAACTTCTTTGAGAAAATGCACCTCTCTCTAAGTATTGGACATTTATTTTAACAATATTGTTGGTCACATCCTTCAAACTCTAGGAAATTACACTTAGTCATCAAGTATTGATTTTTCTATAAAAAAATAAAGTGGAATATTTCTAGTTCAATTTGAAATTCTATAGAACTTGGAATCCTTTATCTATATTCGAAAACATGTTGGGCTAAAATTCCTCTATCTCTGGGAAACTTCTCTTCTCCTTTTTACAATTTCTTGCTTCAAACATGCTACTTGATAGTATCCTTAAAGGCAATAAAAAATTAGGCAAGTTGACCCTTCTAATTTTTTATTCAAACACGTTAACAAGAAACATACTTGAGTTAGTTGTCATTTTAATCAAGCTTTAAAATCTTTATCTTCATACCAACAATCTTAAGGGTATCAACAAATGTGTGTGTCTAAGACTATTAAGTGTGTTCATGGACAAGTTGCATGCAAATATATCCATGTCTTGTTAATATTGGAATATTGAATTATTACATTTCTATTATTGTATTAATGTTTTAATTATTATTCACTAATAAAAATTGAGCTAATTTTCAATGGCCTTTTCTTACTATTCCCACAAAGTTTTGTCGTTATAAGGACAAAAGAAGATTTTACGAAACATGAAACATTGTATAGTTGCATCATTAGAGTTTTCCTAATTTGTCATAATTTTGATGTCTATCAAATGTTGGTAAACCTGAAAAAGGGCATTCTTCTAGTATTTCATGATCGACGACAGGTGTGGTCAATCTACTTCCAAAATCATACATGTTTCAATGAAATATTTCATCAGAAGATCAATGGATGTAGGATTCTTGTGGTGTCTCATGATGGATTATAACAATGGTTAGTGAGTTCCCAAAATCATACATGTGTTGATGAAATGGGTCCTCAGAATATTAAAAGAAGTTGGAGTCACTCTACCAACATCACTAAGCATAAGAGTTCAATGAATGGTGGAACAATTAGCATTGATAGATAAAAAACAACTGTTTTTTTGCAACAAATTTGTTTTGTCATCGACAATTTTTGTTATGTAACCAAATCATAAAAATACAAGAAAAGATATATCAAAAACTTGAAAATAATCCTCTTTGAGGGGGGAACCTCATTTTACATCACATAAATGAACAATTCTTAGATTATTTAAATGAAAAGGCCTCCTTGGTAAATATAGGAGTCTAAGGGGTCAAAATATAATGAGGGCCTATATAACAATAATAATGTAAACGCACAAAACTAACGATAGTGGGCTTCTATGGGGTACAACAATAACAATATGGGGGCTATGCTATTATTATAGGGACCTAACATTCCCCTCTCCTTCAAAAAGGTGTTGTCCTCAATGCTTGGGTAGTGTTGGATGTTTTTGAATAAAATATCCATCCTCCCATGTCGAGACTTCAATAGTAAGTTCTTCCATGTAATGAGATACTTTAAAATTGATCTATTTCGTAGTTGTTGGATTCTTTTTTCAATGATTTCTTCAGGCTCTAATATTATTTTAACTTCTTAATCAAGTTCTAGCAACATTGTTTGAACCGGGAGCTTGTCACTGATAAATTTATTTTAGCATGGAACATGGAAAACTAGGTGTACTCACCAAGGTGTAGGAAACTCCAATTCGTATTCCATAGTATCAATATTTTGCAACACCTTGTAAGGGCCATAATACTTGGGTGATAATCTATTATCCTTCTTAGCTTTCTTGACGAACATTTGTTTGTATGGTTGTAGTCATAAAAATACTAAATCTCCCACATAAAAACTTATTTCTCTACGACGATGATCCACCTTTTGGTTTATTTGATTTTGTGTCAGACTCAGATTATACTTTAATAGTTTGAGACCTTGTTGTTGATGCTTGATGTTATATTCCACTACTTGAACCTTATAATTGTCTCTTAAAAAAAATGTGATGGAAGGTGTATGATATCCATAAAGCACGATAAATGGGGTCATTTTTACTGCAGTATGGAAGGAAGTGTTATACCACCATTCCTTGAGGGGTAACACTTGATCCATTGTGTTTTTTTATCAAATATAATGAAATGAAGATATCCTTCCAAACATTTACTCGCTATCTCAGTTTTCCCATCAGATTGAAGATGAAAAGATGACCTCTGAGATAATTGAGTACCAAGACAAGAAAATAATTTGTCCAAAAATTTCCAAGGAAAATGGGATCTCTATCACTTACAATAATCTTTCGGTTTCCATGTAGCTTTTGAATTGTTTCCACAAATGAAATAGCAACTGTACTAGCTTTGAAGGGATGAGACATTGCACAGAAATGTGCATACCTGATAGGTCTATCAACTACCACCATGATGACACTCTTTGCCTTAGAATTGGGTAAACCTATGATAAAATCCATTGAGACCTCTTTCCAATTCTAAATTGGAATGACTGATGGTTGTAAAAGACCTAATATCTTAATTGTATCAACTTCATTTTGTTGGCAAACCAAACATTCCACCAGAAAATTTTGAATATCAGATTTAATTCCATCCCAAAAAAATTCCTTCTTAACCCTATGGTAAGTTTTAAAAAATATTAAATGCCCTCCTAGAGGAGAGGTGTGCAATTCCAAAAGAACCTTTTTTTTTTAAGTTGGGAGTTATCACATCGATATAAGTGATCTTTGTACCAAAGTGAATCAATTTTACAAATAAATTAATCATATGCACTAGGATATTGGTACAACTTTTGAATGAGTGTCTATACTTCTTAATCATTCTTCCATTCATCCCTTTCTTATGTTATCCAAACGAATTGGATAATAGAAATGGAACAAAGCAATGCTTCCACATCCTCATCACTTCCTGAGAGTGCATATGCAGCAACATTTTGTTGCCCTTTTTTGTAGATGATTTCAAATTCATAACCCAACATCTTTTGACCCATTTTTGCTACTCTTCTGAAGATATGTTTGTTCCAAGAAGTATTTAAGACTGTCATGATCTATTTTTACCTTCAAGTCTCTTCCCATTAGGTAAGGGCACCATTTATTCAGTGCATGTAGTATTGTCAACAATTTCTTCTCATAATAAATAATTTCCCTTGATTGGACGACTTTCAAAAGAAACAAGTCTTCCTTCCTGCATTAAAATACCACCAATGTCATTTTTTGAGGCATCACATTCCACAATAAAGTTTTTTTTGAAGTCACGTATCAGAGCTTCAAACATTGCCTCTTTAAGATGTTCAAAGGCCTTAGTTTCTTCTAGAGTCCAAAAAATTGCATCTTTCTTTAGTAATTTTGTTAAAGGTGTTGCTATCTTCCCATAATTCTTAACAAACTTGCAATAATACTCTATTAACCTGAGAAACCCTTGAAGATGCCTTAAGGTTGTGGGAATTTCCCATTCCTTGATGGATTTAATTGTTTTAGGCTCCACCTTAACACCCTCATTGGATATAATATGACCCAAATATTCCACTTCCTGTACCCAAAGAAACATTTGGAGGATTTTGCATATAATTGTTTCTCATCCAATAGTTTTAGAAACCTGTCAATATGTTGAACATGATGTTTCCAAGACTTGCTATAGATTAGTATATCATCAAAAAGTACTAACACAATTTTCTTATGGAAGGGTTTGAAAGTGGAATTACTCAAAACTTGAAATGTGGAAGGTGCATTAGTAAGGCCAAAAGGCATGACCAAAGATCTGTAACAACCTTCATGAGTTCTAAATGTTGTTTTCAAAATGTCTTCTATCTTAATTCTATTTTGATGATATCCTAAATGAAGATCTAGCTTCATGAAGTAAATTTCTCCATGTAGTTCATCCAACAATTCATCAATGACAGGAATGGGAAACTTATCTTTAATAGTGAGGTTGTTGGTCTCTCTATGATTCAGACACATACACCATGATTCATCCTTCTTGTGCACCAATATTACCGAAGAAGAGAAATAACTTTGGCTAGGTTGAATTATACCCGCCTCTAGAATTTTTGCAACCATATATTCAATTTCACTCTTCTAGGAATAAGGATATTTCTAAGATGTAATGTTTGGAGGACCACTTCCTGGAATCAAGTGAATATCATGGTCATGATCACAAATAGGTGGGAGACTTTTGGGAGTCTCAAATGACTTGGAATAATTGTCAAGGACTCTTTCGAGATATAAAGAAATGGATGAATTAGATGTTTGAACATCTAGTGAACATAATTGTGCAGTTACCCCTCATTGTTCCTTGTTAAAAATATTTATCATGCCACTTGAACTAATTATCTCCCCAGGTTTCCCTGCAATACCCCTTAATTCAATTTCCTTTCCTTTTGATAAAAAAGTAAAGAAATGTTATTGAAAATTAAAAGCTATCATCCCCATAGATTGTAACCATTTGACTCCTAATACAAAATCCACGCCACCCATTGGAATGACAAGCATTGGTCTATTCAATACATATTCCACCATGGTTAGGTTGATATTATGGCACTTCCCTAAGAAATTTATAGTTCCTCCCTTTTAAAACATCACGACACTTTGGTATTGGATATATAAATAAATTCAAATCATTGGTTATATTGCAATGAACAAAACTATGAGAACTACCTAAAACAATCAACACTATTACATTTCTCTTCTTGATATGCCTTCTATATTAAGAGTTTGAGGAGTGGTAATTCCCACCAATGCATTACAATATATGGTCAGATTCATTTCTAGTTTTTCAACACGTAGGGTTGGTTCTTGGTGTATATCTTCTTCTTTTGATGCTTCTTATTTATTTTCTTCATCCTTTTCACAATATATGTAAAATAACTTATTATCACCACACTTATGACCTTTAGTGTATTTTTTATCACAATTATAGAAAATCCCATTTTTCTTTTTTCCTCTAGTTGTTACAATGTCAACCTTGTAGGTTGTGGAAAGCCGGGAGTGACAATACTTGCATCTTTCTAGTTGTGAGTGGTAGATAACCTTATTGCCATAATTTTTCTTTCAACTTTTCTTGTCACCTTGAATGCATTCTCCAATGACTTATGTTCCCAAAGGTGAGCCTCATGTTGGATGTTATCCTTTAAAGTCCCTATGAAAACATCAATCAGATGCTCCTCTAGAATATAAGTTACCTTGATATTAAATATTTGAAATTCTTCATTGTGCTCCCGAACTGAACCCTTTTGTTTGAGATTCACTACAACAAATCCATATGATTAGTTCCCTTCTTTTGCTCCCATTTTTTCTTCAAAGGACTATCCAGAAATTATGTGAGAAATTGCACGAGAAATAGTGCTAGTAATAGTACCGTATTTATCTCATCTTTTAGTGCCTAAATTAGTGACTTGGTTAGCTCCGTTTTTAGTACCAGATTTATCACTATATTTGTTAAAAAATCAACAAGAAAATCTTGGTTTAATTTTCCCTTGAATTAAAATAGGAGAAAATTGTAATTCCACATCACAGGATAAATTGAATGAGTTAATTAAGTTAGTTTCACTTAGTTGGCCCAGTTAATTCGAGTTGAGGGACTAAATTTAGTTGTGTAAAGTGATTCCTAAAGTTTAGGAGCTTAGGTTGAGTTAGTTTCAGTTGCAAAAATTTAATTCAGTTAAATTGAGTTGAAGTCAGTTAACTAGTTCTAACTATTGGAGGAACTAGTAGGAGGTCTAGCAGTGGGGTACAACTTTAGCGTTCAACTAGTTAACTGATAAATCAACCATAACTAATGCATGCATGAAATATGAGTTACCCAGTTGAGATTGTAGTTCAAGGGAAGTTTATTATTAGTTGTATAATTATCCAAGATGTACAAGTGGTGCATATAGTCGATGAAGGGCATATAGGGATTGTGCAGTTATGGATGAGGAATTTCCCTAAAAAATAGGGGATAATTCCAAAGGAAACAATGCAAGGAAATAGGGACTTGACAAAGAAGAAATGTATTTAACTATTGACCAAAGGAAGCTTATGAAGCAGTGAGATGGATTGTACTAGCGTAGAAGTTGCTCGGATTGAGAAAGCATTGTATGTCTTCTCTATTTTCTGACTAATGCAATATAGATAGGAAGGGGTTTTGAGTAGTTGCTTTCCCCTAGATATATCCTCGTGTATGTGTGTTAATTCATGTCACATGTTTTTGATATTTCTTCTCAATTGTGAATTTATTTTCGCAAATGAGTAGAGTACATTTGAATCTTGTGTTTTAGAACATCACATGAGTAGTTTTGAATCTATAATTAATTTCTACATGGTATCAAATCTTGATTGGAAATAGGGAAGAGAATTTGAATTTTTCTTTGTAGGAGGAAGGAGTTTGCAAATCTATTATTTAAATAAAACATGATGGCATTATATGGTCTAAGGCTCAAGTATGCCCTTAATAGTAGCTCAAATTATATTGCTTGGAAGGACCGCATGAAAGAAGTCATGGAAGACAATGGGTAGAAGGAATGCATTGATAATAGTGTCTAGAGATGAACATGAGTTGATGCTCAAAATCTAATAGATTGATAGAAGAGTGTAGATAAGGCAAGGAAGATCATATTGGAGGGAGTATGAGACCATATTGTCTCTAATATCCATGAGAAAGAAATTCCATATGCAATGTGGCAGGCATTGACATATTTGTTCCAGAACAGTAGTGACGACAAGAAGCTGGCACTCAAAGATAAGCTTTGTGATATCGAAATGAAGAAGGGAAACACAATACCATAGTGCTTGAGCCGGTTCGCACAATGACATGATGAACTTGGGAGTGTTGGTATTATGGTTATAGAAGATAATTTGGTAAGCCTAACACTTATAGGCCTTCCCAAGAGCTGGCACAACTACTAAGATTCAGTCAATGGGAGGGAGAAGCTACCAAATTGGGACAGATGATGGTCACATTTGGTATAGGAAGAGTTCAGGCAGAACACCAAAGATGATACCTCATCCAAGGTTGAGGATGAGGAGAACTCTACCTTGGATGGAAAGGAAAAGAAAGGGAAAGAGAAGAAATCCCAATCCAAAGCCAAATCTGGTCAAGCAGGAAAGAAGAAATACTTTTTGAAAATCAAGTGCTTTCACTGTCATGAGTTGGGACACTATGCCACAAAGTTTCCACACAAGAAGGTTGAAAAGAATCCCTCAAGAGGAGTGGTAGCTGAATCTCTATCTTCATAATTCTAGTTGGATTTCACCCTCTTTTCATGCATGGTGACATCGATGATGGGTATTGTGTGGTATCTGGATAGTGGAGCATCATTGCATATGACGAACAACAAAGAATTTTTCAGTGACTTGGAGGATAAGGACCTCCAGATGGACATTGAGATGGGAGATGATGGAAGGTATAGCGTGACGAGTATCACTATAGTTACCTTTTAGAGGGAGTCTGGCTCCCCTCTCACACTAAAATATGCCATGCATGTTCTAGGTTTGAAGAAGAATTTAGTTTCAGATTCTATGTTGGAAGACCATGGTTAGGATTGGATATTTAGTAAAGGAAAGGATTTCCTTAGACACATCCCCACGGGATAAGTGAAGCGGACCATGGTTCAGGTGAAGAACCTCTAAAAATTAAATGTAGAAGATTGTGTTGCTTTGAGCATGAAAGTAGAGAAGGTGTAGAGCCGAGACATTAGTGAATTATGACATAGGATACTCTGCCATTTTCACCATGGAGCTTTGAAGATCATGTACCATATTTCTACAAGACTTCCCAAGGGTGCACTAGAGCAACGAGATACATGCAAAGGGTGTACACTAGGGAATTACAACAAAGCCACCTTTCATGAAAAGGAAGGTAGAGCGCAAGAATTCCTTGAAAGAGTTCACTCAGATGTGTGTGGACCTTTCTTGATAGCCTCCATGACCAAGCACAAGTATTATGTTATATTGGTAGATGATTTCTCACGTAAGTGTTGTATTTTCTTCATGCAGAAAAGGGCCATACATTCTCCAAATTTTGTGAATTTGAAGCACTTGTTGATAAAGGCACTGGTAGGAAAGTGAAGGATTTGAGGAGCAGTAATGGTGGAGAACATGTGTCAAATGAATTTAAGAACCTCTTTGCAAAAGAATGCATTTGACGAGAGTTAATATCACCCCATAACCCATAAAAAAATGGGGTGGTTTAGAGGAAGAACAAAAGTATTGTGGGAGTTGCATGGGTGATGTTGCATGACCAAGGTCTATTGTTGCACTTGTGGGTTGAAGCATGCAACACAATGGTATATGTGTAGAAAAGGAGTCCTCATCAGATTCTCGAGATGAGTACACTAGAAGAAGTTTTTTTAGGGAAGAAACTAGATGTGTCACACTTTAGAATATTTGGTTCATCGGTTTACTGTCATGTTTCCAATGATGTAAGGAAAAATATAGATCCGACATTAGAGTTGGGAATATTTGTGGGGTACACTAATACACCTCACAACTATTGAGTGTACCTTCCATCTCATAGGATGATAGTTGTTTGTAGAGATGTGAATTTATATGAAGAGAAGGCCATGAGATGTTTCCTTGAGAGGGAGATTCAACTTCATGCAGATGAGGAGCTTTTGGCTCCAAAGGAATCACCTCGGGATGTTGTGGAGCAGCCACAAGAAGAGGAGCATAGAGTGGAGGCACCCACTCATGCAGAGACATCCAAAGAAGGAAGGAAGCACACCAAGGAAGCTGATAGACTATTCCATGATGCTAGAGAGAATGTGGGAGCACCCACATCACAATGTAGGAAGAGGAGGTCACCAGATTGGTACACTGGGTACATGGCTCTCATGAGTGGGCTAGTTTAGATAGAACCATCCTCATTCAAGGAATAAGTGAAGAAAAAATGTGGGTTGATACCATTGTAGAGGAATATGATTCCATCGTCAGAAAAAGTGTTTGGGAAGTGGTCCCAATACCAAAGAATAAGTCAGTGGATAATGCCATTTCCATAAATTTCAGCTCCTTAAGGGAATATTACACCCTTAGAGGACTGTTGATGGTGCTGGACCCACCAACATGTTAAGGGGATCCTGCCAGTAAGAAGTCGCAATTAGAACTCAGACCATTTGATGTAGGAGTCTCAGCAGTGGGTCATAAGGTACTGCCTTGACCGCAATGTCGCACAGAGGAAAGTAAGATAACTCTGTCAGTAGAAAGGGTGTTACTGATGCAGTGAGTTAAGGAAGGTGTATGAGAGTTTCTAATACTTCGAAGGGAGAAGACGGGGAAGGTGAGTTCTAGGTTGAAAGGGATCAGTCCCAACTCGGCTAGGAACACACAACACAAAAGGACATGCATAGCTTCCGGCAGAGTATTCCACTCGGATGCGATAGTCACATCATACAAGGTAGGATAGCATGTACAACACTCATGGATCAGTCTGAGACGAGTGTATCGGTTGTTATAACAAGGTTCATGTGAAAGGTATATCTGATTTTGGTAAAGCAATCGACATGGAAGGTGACAACATTAACAACATATACAACACATTAACAACAAGATTCATATAATTTCATGTGAATCAGTTCATACACAAGTACGTAAGTTAAACAAAATATAACATTAAGGAAACCAGAGTAGTACAACTACAATAACAACATATGCACGAAAATGTGCTGGCTCTTATTATATAAAGAAGTGTAAATCTCAATCATACAATACATCCATGTAAACGTGCTAGCCTCAATAGTGGAACATTACTGCCACATCTACCTGCACCTCGAAAGAGATGTACTAGCTTTGTGCATTGGAGAAGCCAAGGCATGTTACAATATTGTCCAGGTCTTCTTCAAGATATTCTTAGTAGAACCTTGACTAAAAAAAAGCCTATACAATGAGTTATGAGGTTCTATTTATAGCAAAGGGTGGGGTGGCCCTTGACGTTCCCCTTTGTGACAGTTCAACTACCCTCATGACTCTTCACCTACTCTATGACTGTTACATCCAACCATTGACTCTTGACTTACACTTGACATGACTCAACATTACAATGCACATGTACTCATGTGAAACAACATGGTTTGAGCAAGCCTTGAAAGACGTCACTGACACTCGGTCTGGTGTGATGAGATCAACTCTTTGACATGCTTGTGATGGTGAAGGTGGTGAGTTGATGCCAAGCTTGGTCGTCCGTGATGGTGTGCATGCACCCCATGGTGACATCTTGCTGAAGCGAACTCTTGCCTCTATTGAAACTGGTGCATTGGTTTGGCCCCTTCATCCAACTCGTCTGCTAACATGCGCATGGTCTTCTTGGGTATGGTTGAACCGACAACACGTTGATGCATAATCAAGAATCTACCTTCAACCACAATATGGTAAAGGTTTGCATCTGCTTCACATTTGGTGAATCGTAACCCAGTGAAATAGATGTCAATTATGGTGTACCAATCACAGGACACATTTTTAGTCCAAGAAACACTCGCTTGAGTCCACACACATGCAACTCTCTATTGAAGGTCTGAAATCCTTCTGACTGTTCAATGTACACCTCTTCCTCAATCATATCATTGAGGAATGTTGTCTTCACATCCATCTAATGTACCTTCCATCCCATCTATACTGACAGTGCTAGAATAGATATGATTGAAGAGTACCTTGTTGTTGAGAACGGGTTCCCCCAAGAGTAGTTTTGGGGCTAAAATCCCATGTTTTGGGGAAATTTTGTAATAAAGTTGTAAAGTCTCTGCATTTTCTGGTCGCGGAGCGCGAAGGTGTCAAGAGTCATAAAGGGTTGTCTGCCCTTATTTTGTAAAGTGTCAAGTCAGCTGTAAAGATCTGTTGGACACCTAATCCTCTATGGGTTAGTGTGGAAGTCGAATAGACTAAGGAATTCCAAGAGACCTTGTGATGTGGAACCCAACGGTCACACAATGTACTATAAATTTATATCATTTGTTAATAAAAAATGTACTCTCATGTTTTATCTTTCATATTCTTTCTGCCATGTGTGTGTTTAACATGGTATTAGAGCAGGCGTATTCTTTCCCTCCATAATTACTTTGAGCCATTTGTTTTATGGTCTTTCTGTGTAGGTCATTTCTGCCATCACTTCTGCATTTCATGCATATTTTCTCAGCTAAATTCTAACTGCAACCTCTTTCATTTCTCCAGCACCATTTTTGGCTCCCTCTACTTTGTAACTCCCTATTCTGCCTATGGTATTCTAAATCCTATGCAGACTGGCTAGCTTGGCAGCTCTAACACTTCCACTGGCCTAAACGCATACAAAACGTTGCTCCTATCGCTGCTCTCTATACATCAATTACTTGCTGCATAAGTGCATATGCCTTTAACTATGCGTTGAATATTTTCAAAGAAAAAAATAGGTGAAAGCGCTATCACTTTCTTCATTTATTCTTTTTAAAAGGAATGTTCTTTGGAGATCTCTGAAGCACTACACATTGTTTAGTTATTTCTTCCTGATTTCGGATTTCAGCTCCACAGATTTCAAATGTATTGCTCCACAAACAATAGAGGAGGCAAAGTGGAAACTATACGTGTCATGACAAAGGGTTTCACGTTGCTACAACAGTTTCACATTGCTCTTATTTCAATGATGACCTCAGACTCCCTCGAAATATGAAAGACTATCAAACTCAGCAGGAAAACTCTATGTGGATTTAGACTTCGGAGGACCCGAAGGGCACGGTGATCCAAGTGGCCACGGAGGGCATGGATAAGGAAAGCTTGGCTACGAAAATCGATGGATGTGTATTCTGCAACGTCATGTAATAATAATATCAGCAAAGGATTGCAACATGCGTATCTTTCCATTTTTATGAGGTGCATGAAATTTTCTGTCAACAGAGTGTATGGCGTATCTAGGCATTTACACTGCAGACAAACTAATTTTTCATAGTGTGTGACATTTAAAGTTAGGCAAGGAAAAGATCAAAAAGTTAGCTATCCTCTCATCATCTTAAGTTCAAGTTTAGTGGAATTTTACTATCAATTTGTAATGCCATTATATATCATTTGCTCAAAAGCATTCACAACACATTTCTAGAGTAGTGCAGAAATGATGCACTTCACGTGTTACGGATCAATCTTATTAGAATCGAACGATGCACAACATCCACATCTCACAAACCGCTAACATATATGATGCAAGCTTGGTTGAAGGGACATAAATTTGGTTAGCATGTGCCTATTTAAGGAAATGAAATATAGGTGTCTAGGACATGAAATTGTGTTTAAGAGGATAATAAGTAGATCCGCAGAGCAGTTAAAGAGAAAGGTTGCTTGACTGGAATTCGTATGTGAATGGATATGAACTTTGTAAATATAACTACTTTTCCTGCATGGATTCTGATATTTAGGGGATATTCCTGGACATCAAATTTGTCTCATAATAAGAAATTGTTCCAAGGCATTTGTAATCTGATGATGCTAAGAATCTATGCAATATTGTCGTTTAAAGCATGAGTATGTTTACCTTTGGCAATATTTTAGAAAATCAAATTTACTTTATCTAGTTTCTCTTTCAATGGTGTGTGTGTGCTCTTGAAAGGTTCAGGAGAGGAGGATATATATACGGGCACTCACCATTGGTTGCCACCATTGTCTGGTTAATACACAGTTTTTGTATTACCACTTATTTCATAACTGTTGTGGTCATAATACTCTCCATATAATGCTGGCTATTTAATACCCTTTATTACCACTCGACAGTCATATGAATGTTGTAGTTAATGCTCTTCCTTTCTGAGGCATGCACAGATAGCAGACCACTGCGAGTTAAGTCATTGACGCACTAAAATCTAGATTTTGATGAGGATGGTGATGATATTTGATCCAGAACACAAATGCATCCTTGAAATTGATTAACTAGATTAAAGCGGGGTCATCTAGGTTCAACCATTGGGTGCATTGTCATGGAAGAAAAAAAAATGACATAGGTTCAAATTTGTTAGAATTTGCAACTCACTGAGGTACTAATCTCTTGAATTTTCCATAAATAACTGTGCAGTGAGATAAATTTGTAATTGCAGATTTGAAGAGTGAAGTTTCAGAGATATTGGGGCACACTTCTCCTTCTATTGGTGTCTGAAATTCATACGGTGAAATAAGGGTTGAATTGCATTGTGGAAAGGGCTATTGGAGGCTAAATTGAGGGTGTATAGTCCACAACAATTGCTGAACAAAAGCTTGAGAAGAATAATTAAGTGTGTCCAGATTCTCCTTGGCTTAGAGGGTGCAATTCTCTAAGAAATATCCACGATTCATTGCAGAGGTTTTACAAAGGAAGGGGGCACTTACAGGCTGTAGCTGTCCCTAATTAGTAATAGCCAGTTAGAGGGGTCCCCTTAGCACAAAAAGAGGAGCACTTTGAAGAAGCAACATAGGGTCACCAATATGTTAATTGAGGTTTCTATAATTTATATATTGGCAGGGATTGTTGTTGCATATTCTTCTTCACAAAGATATGTATGTTTAAGAAGACAATTGCAAGTTGTTGTATAATCCAATTGTAATGACATTGTATTATGAGTGGGTGTTGATTCTTGGTTCATAGTTGTGATCAGTGTTTGAAGTGTAAGTTTTATTTGTTGAGAAAAATGGCTAAAATTGATGATGCATTAGAGTTTTTGAATAACCTCATTCATTCCACTGTTCATGATATGGTAAAAATTAGCAAAAATGGTCTCTCTAATATTCGAACTTGTCTACAAAATGCACAAGAGAAGATTGAATTTTTGCAACTTGAATCTCAGCTATAGCAAGCAGAATTACAACAATGGAGTCGTCATTCTGAACCTGTTTTTGTTTAGAACAATGAAACAGACTCCCATAAACAACAAGTCAATATTGTTGAAGTTCATTCAGATCTAGTGCCAAATAAAGCAGTAGTTGTACATACAGATGCAGAAATTCAATTTGCACTTCCCAAGCCCATCATCAGACCTTGGGAAGAGTTTGTCCACAACAAGCACAAAACTGGTCTTAGATATGACAAGGATGTGTCCTTTCACATTCTAGACTACTCAAAGCCCATTCAATTTCAAAGTTCTGGATTTTTTCATGACGGTTCATCTTCACATGCTCCTCATGACAGTTCACCTTCAGCTATTTCAAATTCTGGTTCCCTTCCACGACAACCACAACAGATTGTGAAATGCCAACACTGTGACCGAGTTGGCCATCTAAAAGATCATTGTTTTGATCTTCATCCATGTAAGCACTGTCATAAAACCAATCATTCTTCAAATAGACTCTTCAGAAACAAACCTCTTGCAAGAACAAAGATTCATCTTGGATGGATCACTTCTTGGCAATGGGCATCAACAACCAAGAAGATATTTTAGTCACATGTCAGAACTTTTTCAAGAGTATTGAACATTCTTGCAGTTGAGTTTTCTCCATCATCTCACCTTGTATCTTACAGGGGGGAAATGATGGTCATCTACAAGCTTCAAAGCCACATCAAGCGAGCCTGAGCCACAACCTGTCACACCAGTTTCAAAGTTGTAGCCAAAGACAAATATGCCCCTAAGCATGCCTTTGAGTTGGTAATTTGGAATACTTCCTCTAGCAGAAGACTTCATCTTCTTGCCAGTTTGGGAAGAGTTCCAGAAATAGAATTGGGGACACTTCCTCTAGTAGAAGACTTCAGCTTCTTACCAGTTTTGGAAGAGTTCCAGGAATTGCATTAAGCATTCTAGAGTTGTTGGTCATCCTTAAACCATCATAGGTTGAGACTTCCCTTTTGAGGTTGAAGTTCTCCCTTTTATGCGGGGTGAGACCTCCCTTTCATGGTTGAAGGTTTCCCTCTTGAAAACAATAGGAGCACTTCCTTTAGCAGAAGATTTCATCTTCTTGCAAGTTTTGGAAGAGTTCTAGGAAATGCACTAAGAATTCCAATGTTGGTGGTCATCCTTAAACCACCACCCTTTATACCAACATTTCAGAGAGCACATTCAGCCTATTGCTTCCATGCATCTTTTGCACGTTTTGTATTATAGCTCTCTTCTTGGAGTCATACATAACCCTTCGGATTCAGGGGGGGGGAATGTTGGACACCTAATCCTCGATGGGTTAGTGTGGAAGACGAATGGACTAAGAAAGTCCAAGAGACCTTGGGATGTGGAACCCAATGGTCACACAATGTACTATAAATGTATATCATTTGTTAATAAAAAATGTGCTCTCATGTTTTATCTTTCATATGCTTTCTGCCATGTGTCTGTTTAACAAGATCTATCCATGGTTCGTAGACCATGGGATTGTATAAAAAGGAGCTAAGTAAGTAAGCTCTAAGAAGTTAAGATTTAGTAGCAAAGTAGAGTGGAGAAGTCTAAGTGTTTTCAGTTCTTAGTGTAGGTAGAGGCTTTGCAGCTAAGTGCGCAGAGGCCTAGGGTAAAAGTCTATAGTTGAGTGCATGGACCCCTGCAGTTGTGTGTATAGTGTGGATAGAGTCTGTATTAAACTAGAGATATCAATAAAGAGAAGTATTATGCAATCACTATGTATTTAGTCTCTATTAATGCATTTGACTATATCACAATAGAATCTGGATTTATATTACAATGTTTATTTGATGCGCGAATGTATGTGATTATATCTGTTAATTGAATGCAAGTAATAATATCAGTTTACACAACAATAACTGTAATTGATTTGTAGAATAACGAAAACACTTGAGATAACTTGGGAACCTACACAATACATAATTATAGGAGCATGAAAGTACCTGAACCACTGGTTAGGACTACGTGAAGATCAATCGTACACCTTCACGAAGATACTGAAGGGTAGGATAGAGGGTAGATTGATAAGCCCTAAGGCGTAGTGACCTATGCGAAAGTAGGGGTAGGGGGTATAAACCGACATCACAACCATCTTAGGGTATGGAAACGTGGTTTTACCATCCCCCCATATTGCTTCAGGGGAGACTTCAATCCACGCTCCGTGGGTTGATGCCGAAAGGGCTAGTAGTGTAGGGATTTGTTTGGCTGACTAATGCTAAACCTAGGTCAGGGCCCACAAAGCTAACAAATGGTTCCTGTTATCACCAAAATAGGTCCCTGATAGGCTGCTGATCAGACTATCTCAGTGTAACTATTTCAAACCAAGATTTTGGCTGAGGCTTAGCCTCCTCAATCGGAGAGGGCTCTCTCAAATGATTAATGATATTGATAATGGATTATATGGCTAACTTTATTGAACAAATGAAGAAGTGTAAGTGGTTGAAACACAGTCAACAAAAATCCATTGGGATTATGGAGTCAGAAAAGCTTAGTATGATAACAGTATCAGCTAAACATGGAAGTCAGGGCATCAAAGTTCAATATATCAGTTAACACATGGAGACATGTAGGAAAACACAATCCATGAATGTATGAAGGAAGTTAGAGCATGTCAATGAGTTCTAAGTATCATACATTCATACTACTACACATAAGGAAATAAAGAAAAACATAAACAAGTCACCATTGAACCCCTTCTGAATCTTGAGAAGTAAAGCCAAAGCCTGCATTCATAAAAACATAATCTTCTACAATGGCACAATGTGAGAGCTTTTCTCCATAAATTTCCAACCCTTTGTACATTAGATGTTCTACTATATATAGAGCTCTTTACATACTTGATATTCCTCCTCCAGAATGAGGGGAATTCGAATTGCGCCTATTATGACACCTATTGACACCTAAAATTAATTATTAAATGAAATTGACTGTTAACTGGCAATCCTAGAGACCTAAAACAATTAGGAGTGTAACTCCTCATTATGATTAAAACAACCTTATCTAGGAATTAAACACTCCCTATGACACCTATAACTCCATGAATTCAAATTTGATAGTGTTCATAACCCTCCATCTGGCCCTTGATGACTCATCCTTTTACTGTTCCTGGAAACTAGGAGGTTGTTCCTTTCTCTGTTTTGGCTGAAAAATGGGTCTTGGGACAGATCTCATAACTTCTCACAAAAAATGTATTTGGAAAAACTGAAGGGGTCTTTTGTGAACCAATCCATGCTGAACAAAAACCTCTCTCGTTTTTTTGAAACACCTTCCCTACCTCCCAGAATGTGTCTTTCAAAAACAAGTGTAAAATAGAGAAATATGCTCGTGAAAAACTTGCACCTACAACAGTTTCGTAGCGCAAGTTTAGTCACCCATTTCTCCCAACTCATAATGGATTTGAAGAAAATGAAAGAGGTGTTCCTAGTGCAGTATGTTAGGAATAAAAACCTCTTTCAATTTCCCAAAATATTCTTTCAATTGCTCTAGAGACCTCCTGGAAGTTGACTACCTAAAACAGTTTTTCTCCTCAAAAAGGTTGCTTCAGTGATTTCGTAGCACAAGGTTTGGTATGTGTATATGTCTTCATTTCTTGAATTTTCATTTTGATTAGGGCTGAAACCTTCTCAAGTGATCTTATTACACCTCTGCAGCAACATCCCTTTCAAAACAATCCTCTTTTTCTTTCAGGTAGATCCTCAAAAAACAAAACTGTCACCTTCAGCAATTTCGTAGCACACATAGTGTATTTTTGTGAGTTTGCGCTACGAAAACTCCTCGTTGATTTTGTAGTGCATGTAATCTTTGAAACAACCTTAACACATGACACTTTGAATAAGTGTGGGACCTATGGTGGGTAAAACAAGATTGTTGACCATATTTAACAAAGGGAACAAGACTCCTAGGACTTAGACACTAAAGCAAAAATGGAAAAACTAAACCCGGACTAACACCTAACCTTTACATTCAAATTGATGTGAACAATTTAGAAATTGCTTCTTAAGTGATAACAGTGGCTCCACTTGGGATAGTGTGCTCCTGTAGTACACTAAGAACTCGCAGGTCCAGTGCTTTATCCTCTTATGACAAACAGAAATTTGCTTGACAAGCATCCCCTTCAAGCTTC
>APFE030831810.1:9403-64589 GCA_000404065.3 Pinus taeda
TGGCATCTTTGCACAAAAATGAGGCTTGGGATCTGGTGGAGTTGTTGGTTGGAAGGAAACTCATTGGTAGCAAATGGGTGTTCAAGAAGAAGACAAATGCAGAAGGAAAGGTGGATAAATACAAAGCTTGGTTGGTAGCAAAAGGTTATTCCCAAGTGCCGGGAATTGATTTTGCTGATATTTTTTCTCCTATTGCCAAGGTAACTTCTATTAGATTACTTTTATCTATTGTTGCTGCTTTTGATTTTGAGGAAGAACAGATGAATGTGAAGACAACATTTCTTCATGGGGATCTCAAAGAGGAGATCTACATGAAGCAACCTGAAGGCTTCGCGGTGAAGGGTAAGAAAGAACTGGTATGCAAGTTAAAGAAGTCTATGTATGGGTTAAAACAGTCACCAAAGATGTGGTATCAGAAATTTGATACATTTATACGGGGACTTGGCTTCACTAGAAGCAAATCAGATCATTGTGTGTATTTTAAATTAATTGGTGACCGTGTCTGGTTTTGTATGTGGATGATAAGTTGTTGGTTGGAAATGACAAAGAAATTATCCAGGATTTGAAGACCCATTTGTCCTCCAAATTCAACATGTAAAATCTTTGTGCTGCAAACTATATTTTAGGCATGGAAATTAAAAGAGATCGGACAAAGAGGAAGCTTTGGTTAAACCATAGGAAGTATGTCGAGACAATATTGCAGAGGTTTAATATGTAGGATAGTAAACTAGTGAAGGTTCCTATTCCTGTAGGTGTAAATTTATCTATTGAACAGTGTCCCAAGACACAAGAAGAAGAAGAGGACATGTCCCATGTTCCATATGCAAGTGCAGTCGGTAGGCTGATGTATGCGATGGTCTGTACTAGACCATACATTGAACATGCAGTGGGAGTATTGAGCATATTTATGTCAAAACTAGGGAAGGATCACTGGACCACGGTGAAGTGGGTTTTCAGGTAGTCACAGGGCACTAGTGATTATGGTTTGTGCTACCAAGGAAGACCAGGATTGGACAGAGTGTTGGGTATTCATGGCTTTGTTGATGTAGACTGGGCTAGAGATCTTGATTAAAGAAGATCTACAAGTGGGTATGTGTTTAACCTATTTGGAGGTGTGGTCAGTTGGATGAGTAAGAAACAATCTGTAGTGGCACTATCAACTACAGAGGCAGAATACATGGCAGCCACTCATGCAAGCAAGGAAGCAGTTTGGTTTTAGAGATTGTGTTCAAATACGGCGTTAGTACAGGGAGATATAAGGATAGATTGTGATAGCCAAAGTGAAATTTTCTTAGCAAAGAACCCCGCATATCATTCAAAGACAAAGCACATTGATGTTTAGTATCACTTTGTGAGGGATGTGATAGAAGACAAAAAGGTGTTGTTGGTAAAGGTGGACACTTTGAAAAATATTGTAGATGCATTGACAAAATCTGTGAGCTCTGAGAAGTTCTCTTGGTGTAGAGAAACAATGGGTGTTGCAGGGCTGGATAAATGACTAAGCTCTCTTGTGGCCCCCTGCGGAAAGAAAACAACAAGTGGGAGAATGTTGAGTTGTGTTATATTCTTTCCACGACTAGCCCACGTAGTTAACCAAGGGGTTAGAAAGGGGCGGAGCCCCCCCTTCATTGTGTTGATTGCATAGCGGGGGGAGTCACAAGGAGTTTGAGGGGTGCAGGTAACCCCACTCTAGGGGGTCCGGGCTAGCGCCCAGGAAAATTTTGGTTTTGGACCCTATGTTAGGTTGGGCAGACCTACCTATGGTTTTGTGCATGATTTTTGCACATGGTTTTGGATGTGATGGTTTTCGGTCCATGGTTTTGGACAGAATGGTTTTCGGTCCATTCTTTTGGATGCGATAGTTTTCGGTCCATGGTATTGGATTCTTCGGCATGTATAAATATGTATTGTAACATTAAAAGGAATATAAATGAAAAATCAAGCTGGTAGTCCCGATTTTGGGATCCAGGGGAAAATCTCTGTGTATATGTGTTTTATATGTTATGCTCTCGCATTGTTTATTATCTATGTTTTAGAATTCGTATGCAAGTAATTTCTGTATGGGGTTAAAACCTACAGGGTAGGGGGAAATGATCCTTCTTTGTGGCTCTGTTCAACTCCCTATAATCAACACAAATCCTCCACTTCCCATTTTTCTTGGGAACTAACACTAAAGGAGAGACCCACTCACTGTCTGAGATAGGGTAAATGAATCCTGCATCTAGTAGTATTTGCAGTTCTTCTTTGACTATGTCTTTGAGAGCAGGATTCATCCCCCTTTGTGGTTGCCTGATTGGCCTACAGCCTTCTTTGATGTATATGTGGTGAGTACACACTAAGGGGTGTACTCCCTTCATTTCTTTATAACTCCAAGCGAAGGCTTCTAGGTTCTCTCTCAACATGTGGCATAGATTTTCCTCTTCTAAAGAAAAAACAGATGGGTTGATGTTCAAAGTCTTCTCTCTGCCAAATTCTATGGTTTTGACACGGAGTGGGTTGGAATTGGCCAAGCATAATTCAATTGGATGATTGTTTTGGGTTTCCCTTACTTCTTCTTCTAATGGAAGTGAACTAGGAGTTGGACTTTGGAGCAGGTGTTCAATTAAATCATCCTCATCTTGTTGTCCTCCTCCTATGATTGCTTCAAAAGTATAAAGTTGGGAAGAATAAACCTCATCCTCTTCCTCCTCCTCCAGCCATAAAGGTAAATCATGCTATAGGTTAGGTTGAGCGAGAGGGTATAGGACTAATTGTTTGGACATATGCCCATTCTTGATGGTCATATTCCTAGCTCTGCAGCTAATGTAAACATCAGTTGTGGCCAACCGTGGTCTCCCAAGGATGAGAGGGTAACGAGTAAGCTTAGCCTTAGTCTGTAGAACTAGGAAATCTACAGGGTACTCCCAGGAGTCAATGGAGACCATCACATCCTCCACAATTCCCTTAGGGGTGACTGTGGAACGGTTTGCAAGTTCTAGAACTGTGTGGTCTTCCTTAATGAACCTTGGAGGTTGAGCTTGAGCATGGTGTCCTTGTTCATCACATTAATGGCAGCCCCAAGATCAATCAGAGTGTGTGGGACAATGGTGCCATTGATGTGCACATCTACGATAGGGCTTCCAGGGTCTAAATATTTTGGATATTACCTACCCCAGTATTAAGTCAGACAACTACCCAATGACAATGATGGTAGGGGCATCCCTTTTTCTTCTTCCTAGATGCTTGAAGCACTTCTCCTTTATCAACTTATTATAAATGGGAACATCTTTGAGTGCTTGGAGAAGGGGGATCTTTACACATAGATTATTCAATTCTCCCAAAAGTTCAGTTTCTTCTAGGGTAGGCTAGAGTGGTTGGGTTAATCTCTCGGGAAAGGGTGGATTTATTTTAAGGTTGCTTTCCTCTTTTTCTTCCTCAACCTCCCTATGTGGAGAGGAAGGTTGGTTATAAGGGAGAATTCTCCCTAATCTTAGGTTGATCTCCTAGATTTCTACAATATAAGCTGGGTATGATGTCTCTCCACTGTATGCTTGTTGAGCCTACCTATTGTTTGGGTTCAGATTTGGCTGGGAAGGCATCTAGGGTTGCTTAGGTGAGCAATGTGTAGGAGTTGTGGTTGGGTAGATGGTGGAGGCAATAGGGTTGGAACATTGTTGAATTGGGGCCTCCACCCCTGAGGTGGGGTATTCCACTGATGTTGTGACTGAAAATAAGGTTGAAGTGATTGGTTGGATGGTTGGGATTGATACTGAGATGCATAGGACCAAGGAGGGGGTGTAGACCAGGAAGGATGAGCAAGGGGTCCCCAAGAAGGTATAGTTGTGGTTTGATTAGGGTTGTAATATGCATGGGATGGCCCTTGCATACCCTGCTGGTATGGTCTAGGCCCAGGAGGTCTCCTTTGGTTGATGTAGCAAAGCTGCTCAATGACCCCTTCAGCTCCTTGATATATAGCTTTGAGTCCAAGTAAAGAAGGGCACTTATCTGTGGAGTGGTTTTCTTCACAGACTGAGCAAATATTACTACAATTCAATGGACATTCATCCCTAGGATGCCTCCTAGTGCATCTAGGACAAAAGATGGCCAAGGCTCTCTCTGCTTCCTCTTGCTTCGTTTTGATGTTCATGGTGTCCAATTGCAAGGAAATGGTTTTCATCATGTCATTTTGAAATCTTCAAGCATATTTCCAATTTCACCCTTGATGGATAAGTTAGAGGATGATGTACTGGACATAGGTTGACTACCCCTACCCTTTTCCCTAGCTGCCCTAGAATGGTTTCTAAAGATAGTCTTAATATCCTCATAGGGTAATTGGTATACATGTCCTCCTACTATCAAATTTAAGGTATCCAGAAGATCTTCCCTTACTCCTCTAAGCAAGACCATCTTTAGTGACTCGGGGTCAAGTGTGCACGTGGCCCTTTTGTAACTAATCTAGAATCTTTCTTCATAGTCTTCTAGGGATTCATCCTAGCCTATGGTCATCCTAAAAATATCTTCTTTAGTGTCCTTTGACCTACAGTAGTCCCTATATTTATTGTTAAAACTCTACTGCATCTGCGCCCAAGTTGTGATGTTATCTCCAAGTAAACCCATGAACCAACGTAATGTTACATCCTTGAGGGTAGATGGGAATAGTTTTAACTTTTGCTCATCATCTATATAGTCATAGGTTCACCATATAATAGCAAATTCAAATAGGAAAGTGTTAGGGTCCTCTATGCTCACGCCATGGAAATGAGGGGGGGCTTATATTCTTCATCTTGGTGTCCCCATTGGTTTCCCTGATGGGGAAGGCACTCTCAATTCTCTCTGTATCTCTCCTATAATTTTGGTTTTGAGACATTGGTTCAGTAGGAATGGGTTCTTCCTCTTCTTCTTCTTTTGTAGGTTCCTCAAATAGGTAAGGTTGCTCACCTAAAGGGTCTTCCAATTCACTGTCACTAAAGAAGAGAGAAGGTTGCCTATTGGATGCAGTGGGGGTATTTGACAAGAATTTCCCTGAAGTGTCCCTAATCCTACGAGGCATGAAAGGAAATGTTTTTGGGTTGGTTTTTGTAAGTTTTTTTAAAGCTAGAAAGTACTTTTCGAATGGAAAGGAAAGCAGATAATGACAACTAAAAGAAAGAAAGAAACTAGACTACTTTTGCATAAATAAACTAATGCAAGAAAGTTGAAGACTAGAAGTAGAAGAAAAGAAAGTTTGGAGACTAGAAATAGAAGAAAGCAATAATTAATTCTACTTAGACACATCCCCGACAACGACGCCAAAAAGTGATGAGCCTAGGTATTGCAACAATAATCTTGCAACTCCCAGGGCTGCCAGCTTTACTTATCAACCTGGGGTTCATACAAACTTGGACATGGCAGTGCTATATGCACAAGTAGAAGTGAAGGCATTGCCTGATGTGATTGTTTTTCTGGCAACATACCCCAAGGGTTCCAAGAAAAAATTCTATAGGGTCAGAAGAAGCTTAATTCTTTGATGGAAGGAGAGCAAACCTATTCTAAGAGAGAGCTACTCTACTATAGCAATGAAGAAAACAACATGAAATGCTAAACTTACACCATAACCTAACTAACCAATTAAATAGCTATGCTAAGAATAATTGCTAAATTAACACTAATCTAATTATCTAAGTTTCATAAGTAAAGAGCATCAAAAATATACTAAGGTGTAACAAAGAAACTTAGGCTAAATCGGGTTTCAAGTGGAAAAAGCAATCGAAGCTCGAAATTAGTGAAAGGAGGACGTGAGGGAGAAATAGTGCATAAGAACCATTAAATCAGTCCAGTGAAAGGAAAATGAATGGTGAAGATTGGATCGCAGGAGGTTACATAGATAGATGGACGAATAGGGTTAATGCACAGGATGAATGACTGAGGTCTTATCATGAAGGCTTAAGAAACTAGATGGATGAACAGGATGAACACACACGATGGACGGTGGAGATCATATCACGCAGGTTAAGTCAAGGGATAGACAGACAAGGCTAACAAAGGAGATGAACAACCAAGATATAATCGCGGGGTTGAAGTCAAGAGATAGACAGACGAGGCTAACAGGACCGATGGATGGCTGAGATCTTATCGTGCGGGTGAATTCAAGAGATGGATGGCGAAGATCATATCGCGGGGAAAAGAAACATGCGGAAATGAGGGAGCGGGTTTCTAAGGCGGTAAGTAGTTTCTCGCGCACCCTTCAGGCTATAAGCAATTTTTGGAAATTTTGACGTGATTAGCCTTACTGTGCGACACGTAGCATAAGAAAACCACTTTTCTCACATGCTTTTGGGCGGATAACGTCCGTGCACTAATCCGCGCAAGATTGCGCGATAGCTGTTGGATCAGGCAGGACTGACCAACGATGGAGATCAGCCAAGCTAGTTGGTGATCAGGTGAAGCGACAGCTGTCGTATCAAGCAAGGTAGACCGATGGTGGGGGTTTTAAGCGCCTAAAGGTGTGGAGGTGACGCGATGGCCATCAAATTAGGCAAGGCAAATCGACAGTGGGGACTTAAAGTTCATAAAGTGAGTGGTGGACTCTACGCGAGGCAGCGTTTGGAGAAAATAGTGAATCAGACAGTGATTGTGAAGGTTTGTTGGTGATCGGATGGCGATGAAGCAATGCATGATGAACGTGATGGAGGCGGTTTCAAATGAAAATTACAGAGAGAACCAGTGCAGGTGAACAAACAACTGCTTTAAACAACGAACTCCATAGCCCATGGGAGAACTAGAGACCTGTGTTTTCGGGACTGCTGAAGGGTCTCTGCCTCAAGTCATGGTCCTAGAGGGAGGAGATGAGGCCAAGACACCTACAAACAACCTGACAGTAATATTCCTCTAACTAACCTGTGAATTAAAAAAAAAAAAAAAAAAATAACAAACAAACAAACAAACAAACAAATGGAAGTAAACTTAAAGCCAATGCAACTACTAAAGCAAATGAGAAAAAACAAGAAGTTATTCAAACAAATGAACAGAACTAGAAAGATACTTAAACAAATGAATCAGAACTAGAAAACTATTTGAGCAAATGAATCAGCAAACCATGAAACTACTTAAGCAAATAAACAAAATAGAACTCTATGCCAGCATACATGTACAGTAAAGAGGAGCTTTGGCTTCTTGGATCGGGCCCTAATCCAAGAGCTTCAGCCCTCAGAGTTAACTCAGAGTTGGCTTAAATAGAACTCATTATTATTAGAAAAACCATGGATTACAAAGCAAATTGTCACAAGTCTTTGCAACTCAGAAATAAAACAAAGTTTTACAATAGAAGTCTGAATCCTACTGAGGTCCTAAGCCTCTCTGTTTATACATTTGAAGTCTCTAATGACTTCCTCCCCATTAGGGAAGCTTGGCTCCCAACTTAAGATAAATTGTTTTCTATCCCTTTCCCTTTCTTGGCTATCTTTTAGTCTTCAAAGTGATGGTTGTGTGCATTCCGAGCTGATGGTGGAATATTCGAATGGAGGGGTAGTTAATGAGGGTGATTTACCTCCAATAGTTACTTTCCCTTGTCCCATTTGAGTCTTTACCAAGGTCTTTGTCATAGTTCTTTTCTTTTATCATTTATACCTGCATTTTCCCTTGCTTTTATCCTTTATTCCTGTATTACATGCACATTAGACCACAAAGCCAAAAATCCAACTCTAACTCATTTCATAAACAAATATAATCAAAAGTATGCAATAATTTGTGAGAATAGTTGGTTTGACTAAGCTAGGAGGTGAATTAAGGCCAGTTAAGGCCCATATTATAACTCAATAATGAGGCTCATCACACACAAAACCACGTTTTATAATAATGAATCACACACTAATGTACATAAGTAACCATTGCAAGATGACCTAAACATAGTACTTCTTGAGATAGGAGTCCATGCTGAGACTCGAGTAATCGATCAACTCGGGAAGATGGCAAAGTTTTACCATTTCCATGACGAGTAAGCATCAGCTCGGCCAAATAATATAGTAGAACCCATATAAGGCTTTTTCCCCTATGCCCCCTGAGCAAGGGAGGGTTACGAGTCAGATGGAAACCCCATTCCAATAATGGGTAATCGGTAAAAACTCAAGGAGGGTGAAAAATCATGAATCCATGAAGGGATAAAGGTTCCCTCAGTTGAAAGATCTTGATCATGTCAGGATAAACTAACACATCAATAAGCAGCTGAGAAGAGCACTCTTCGAAAAAGGTAGACATGACCATCAGGCGAGGTAGGAATGAGGAGCGATGATGAGTATCAATCCATGGTGGTTCCTCTAGAGACATGATTTCCATGATACCTTCATTAGCAAGGAATGTCTCGGCTAAGGGATCAGATGATTCCAAAGTGTCAAGTCAGGGGGATTGAGAGTACATCTCGAGAGAGGTCTTCGACATATGAGAATTAGAGGATGCAGAGTTTGAAGCCAAAACAATTACCACGTAATTTACTTTTGCAGGAATAAGCAGCATAACGTCGCCCCAAGTATCAACAAGATCTAGTGTAGGTATGACCCAGGGATCAGATTTGACCAAGATCATGTTGACAAAGGAAACATGAGGAGGTGGGAGTGGAAAGATTCCATTTAAGGTAGAATCTTTGAAGAGACCTACCGCCACACTCTCATAGGGAGCACCAGAGTGCTTGAGGTATGAAACATTGCCATGCGAGGAGGAAGAGGCAAATAAAGGAAGTTGATCGACAATGACAATTTTCCCTTGATGGGGAAAACGAATTACGTGAAACAAGGAGGAGGCCACGACATGCATGGCATGAGTCCAACTTCGGCTGAGTAGAAGATTGTAATTGAGATTGGCATCGACAATTTCTACTTCGACTTGCACTATCTTGCCTTCCAGGGTGATGGCAAGGTTAGATAAGACACTGAAGGGTCGCAAATCGCGCCCATCAAAAGCTTCCAAAGTGTTCGAAGACTGGTTCAGTGCAAGGGAACCAATAGCCTTCCAACATGCAATTGACATGATGCAGGTGGAAGCACCTTCATCGATGACAGTGTGGTGGATGGTCTTCTCATTGATGATTACTTGAATAAGAAAGGAAATCTGATGAGGGAGCCATGGAATATGGTTCCCCAGATCGAAACATATCAAATTGGAATCGGTGGGATCGATGCCCCCGATAGCTGACAACAAAGATTTCTGCTGCGATGGGAAGCTTTGGAGTACCTCGAGAGCCGACATGGCTGACAGAGCCTGAGCCAAATCCTCAACAATATTGTACTATTGAGCAGCTCAAGCATTTGGATTATATGAGGATTTCCCCAACACACCTCAAAAGAGTGGCTGCGTAGCAGAATCAGGGTTAGGGTGTTCAATTTGTAGAGGGCCAGAACTCGGGGTAGAAGATGAAGGTGTAGTTTCTTTCTCTTTCCTAGCTTCCAAAGTTGGAGTTTGATAGTCTTTCGATCGAGTAGCCACATTAATGGGAGTGCTCATCATGAACACTTGAGATCTGGAGGAAGCAGATCAAGGTTGGTTTACCATTTGGGTCTGCTGAGACGCAAACAGCTCTTTGAGGACAGCAGGAGTCCCTTTGAGTAGGCAACTAACATCGGATTATCGAGGGAATATTAGTGTAGTGATCCTCCTCGCAAATGAGGCATGGAAACTTAGGTTTCTGTTGCAAAGATTTGCTAGTAGACAATTTGGGAGGACCCTGTTTCGAGGCATTGGCTTTAGCTTTGCCTTTGCCTTTCTTTTTTCCTTTCAAGGATTTGTCTGATGTGGTAGACTGGATAGCATGGACCTTTGAGGTTCTACCAGGGCCAGGTGGATTCTGAGATGAACTATTAGTAGTATTCGAGACCGACTTTAGTTTGGAAGAAGTTTTAGCAGGGGTCTGGGATACTAAACCAATAACTCCATCAGGGAGAGGAATAGCTAGTGATTTTGATGTTGCAGGATCAGATGATGGCCGCAAAGAATTGGGTAATATCTCATATAAAGTGCCAGGCTAAGAGTAAACTAGATCCAAGTACTAGGCATGAGCGATGGCCTGCTCTTCAGTAACGCATCCACCCATAGATATATCACGAGCAATTGGCACTACGAATGATTTGGTAAACCATTCAGTGAGCAACTAATCAGCAATCTTGAATTTGATCAGGTGACATCTATGTCTCCATTCATGGATGTGATCAAAGATGTGCGTCGCAATATCTTGCTTAAGCGATGTGAGAAAATAGGTGCCAGTTCCATAGTGAACTGATAACTGAAAATGCATGAGGAAAACCATGGCTAAAGAGTTAAAATCATGGTAAGTACTTCGAGGTAGCTCAATGTACCATTTCACTCCAGCACCCGTGAGGGTTTGTTGGAAAAGACGAAGACGAATGGAATCGTCCACGTATGAGTTTGACGAGCACCAGAGGTGATATGTCATCACATGGGCCTGAGGATCTTCTTTAGCTTTTCCATCGAACTTTGGGCAATCACTTGGTATCTTGGATGGCACCAAAGGCCAATACGGAAAATGAAGGATCGGATCATTCATAAGCCGCGATACATATGGATCCTCAAGCGTAGCCAAGAAAGGTAATTGAGTGTTAAAAGGCATGGGAGGTCGATAAGCGGGCCCATAGGGAGGATCCCATCCCTGTTGGTAAGGATTTTGGCCCCACAGTGGGGGATTTTGGCCATATGGCATCTGAGGTTGTTGCCATTACAGATTACCTTGACCATAAGAAGGATTTTAACCTTGAATGCCTTGAAACTGTCCAGGCATAGGTTGCTGATAAGCAGCATATGGGTTTAAAGGTTGTTGAACCTGTTGACCTTGGACATATGGATATGGGACCTGTTGTCCTTGAACATATGGCTGATGAACCTATTGTCCCTGAATAAGAGGAGTTTGGACCTGCAGTCCTTGGGCATAAGGTTGATACACTTGTTGCCCTTAGACGTAGGGATTTTGTACGTGGTGCCATTGGCTGGCAAGATTATGAACCTGTTGACCTAGGACAACAGAGCTTTGGGCCTGTTATTGTAGGACTTGACCTTGACCCTGCCCTTGCAAGGTTTGACCTTGTTGATATGTATACAAGGGTTGATGTTGCCCTAGTTGGTTTTGTTGTTACAAGGGTTGACCTTAAAGTTGAAAAATTTGTCCTTGGGTCCGCAGAGGTTGACCCTGCGAGGGTATGGGTTGAGATATTTGTGGAGCATATTGCATCTGTTGTTGCATGGCTTGCTGCAACTGTTGTAAGGATTGACCTTGCGGTTGTTGCAGGTGACCTTGCTGCGAGATAATTTGCTCTTGTTGTTGCGTGGAGAGCCCTTGCTGCAGCAAAGGTTGCCCTTGCAGTAACATGGCTGCCCTGGTTGTCGTAAAGGTTTTCCTTATTGTTGCAAGGGTACTTGAATAGTGCCCGAGAAATTACCAAACCAAATCTGATTGTAGCTAGGCTGGATGTACTGCCCAGATTGGAGGGTGTAAGGTTGATTAACCAATCCTTGAGAACCATATGGAACGTAAGGATTTTGGTATTGGACCTAAGTCCCATAGGGCAGCTGATACTAAACATTGCTCGATCCAGACAGACCAATGAGATTCTAAACTTGTTGGTACTGGACATTGCTCGATCCAGAAAGATCAACAGAGTTGTAAATAATACCAGAAGAGGGTTGGTTTATACCAAACATGTGAGCTTGTAAGCCACTCACATTAGTGGCACCTAACACCATAGAAACATTCAAGTTCTTCCCCCCAAGCGGTGGCACAATCTGGCCACTAACTAATGGGACAGAGGAACTAACAGAGACAATCTTTGAAACTATTGATTGTGACTCATGTGTAACTAGGATTGGTGATATAAGAGTATTTAGAACGGTGGGTTGCATCGGGACTGAAGTAATAGCCTGTTGGGAAGTCGTGTTTGTGACGAACAGACCTGATTTAGGCTTGACACCTAACGCCTATACATGAGATGGTAAAGTGATGAGGCACTAGGTGTACATGAAACAAAGTGCGCCAAAGATGCATAATTGGGTGGAAAACTGGTGGGAATACCTTCCGAAAAAGGAAAACCCTTGGGAGTAAATTACAACTGCAATTCCTCCCCTTCAATAGTATGTGGAGTAGAAACTTCAGAGTCATTTAGAGATGCGACTAGAGCATCACCTTTGGGTTCCATGTTGGAAAAAAAATGACGACCAATGGTCGAATGCGTACTGGGGGGTAGTTCCAAAGGAAGACCCAGATGGTCGTACGGACTCTAAGGACGTTGCGGTGATATCTTAACAACGTCAAACAGAGGGTTCGGAGGATAGATAACCAGTCCAAGATGACTGTTAGTGGTCGACGAGTTCTTTGGAGTTCAAACGGGATTGTCTGGAGATTCTGGGCCAAGATCAGCAAATGACCCTGTATCGCAAGTAGGCGGAGGACGGGATGACAATGGTTGAAAATTCAAAATGATTGTGAGTTCAACATTTTGGTCCTCGAGTGACTCTGGTAAGTCAGGAAACAGATCCTCATATAATATTTCAAACGGAGGAGAGGAAGAGGAATTGAATGAACCAGATGGTCCAGCCACGATGACCTTGTCTTAGTCGACGAAACAAATAACTTCAAGGCTTTTAAAATTTCCTTTTAAGGGAACTCATGGTTTGGTAAAAAATACTAATAAGATTTTTTGGATCGTTGGCAATCAATTATTAAGACACATAAAATACTTGTGCTCTTTCATTTTTTAAGAGTCGAGAAAGAAAAAGAGATGACTATATCACTTTCGATTGGAAAGGAGCTCGAAAGGACAAGTGCTTGAAAGATATTTTAAGTTTAATGAGTCAAAAGGATCAAATGACTACTCTGGATGATCTAGGTAAACAAGATTACAAGGAAACTGTGAACTGCAGAATACCTCACGGAAAACCAAGAAATATGAGTAGGCAATCTCCCCAAATGTTGTGTTCGCTGTATCACATTTGCAAGGCGGCCAACTCGGCTTCCTAAGTATAAAAGGATTGCAGCCTAGTGGGGTCTCCCATTATATACTCGACGGTACGGGGAGCAAAAATTTGTACTAGCGTTGTCTAATGCCGAAGCCAACGACAACTACTAGGTTTAAAGACGTCAGAACACATCTCTAACCTAGACCTTCTAGATATGATCGTTAATGTCAAATGCACCTTAGGTTAATTGGATTAATTTTAAAGTTGATCTTGAGCTAAGTTTCAATTTTCAGGTCTTAGCAAAGCTACTCGAAAAACATTAAATGCAACTTAATGAGACAAGACCTTTTCAATTCGATGAAATGTCTACACTAGAGAGGGTAGAAACTACTCGATCAAATGCAAATAGTCAAGAAACTAAAAACGAAATGATCTTACCTTACTTTTTCAAAAAATAAACTAATGAAAAATGCATTCAGATTCCTAGTTTCATGACAAGCACTTATCTATTAGTCCTTTCAAAAACAAAAAACAAAAAAATTTCCTTTTTCAAATGATAATGCAATTCTAGTCTTTTAAAAGATGCAAATTATCGTAACATAATGATGCAACAAGCTATAATTTCATACTTTTTCACGAAACAACAAAACAAGATTTCGCATACAATCTTTCAGTGAAAAAGTTTTGGAGACAATAAGCTCTTCAAGCAGATGAAAACATGAAAAGAGAAGTTCATTTAGATCAATGAAACACTAACTTTACCAAACACAAGGCCAACAATGTAATCTATGCTGGAAAAGAAACGTTTAGGAAAGTAAATGAAACTTTTTCAAACTTGTGCAAAAAGAGGTCAAAGTCGTAAAAAGGGACCAAAACCAAAATGCAAAGAGTAAACACACCTACAATCCGACTTAGTGAGTTCACAAACTGCTGAATGGACGACGAACTAGATGCCCTAGTGTCGTTGGCCACTCAATGATTCAATAAAGCAAACAAAAAGATGAAAAGCCAACAAGAAAACAAAATCAAATGAAAAGTAGCTTTCTAATCAGGGAGAAAACGGTCTAAAAAGCTTAAGGGGTCAAAACCACAAGAGCAGAACACACTAGCCAAGATTAAGGTCAAGCCCTAATCTTCACTTACAGGCATCGACACGACTGCCTAACTGACAACAAGCACTAGATGCTAGTTGGCACGACTGTTTCTTAGCAATTTGCATTGGTCGACGCAACTGTCAACGGATTAAGCGCGCTAGTCAAGGTAGCTAAGGAAAAATAAATAACAAAATAAAAACAGGGACCAGATCTGCTACTATGAATTTTAGATTCAAACCAGTAAGCAGGAGAAAATAAACAGAACCAAAGGGAAAATGTGAAACTAGAAAAGTTCTCACGAAATCATGGAATCCAAAACAAACAAAAGGATTGGGATCCCTAGAGGAGTCGCCATTTTGTGGTGAAGTAAAATTATAAGTGCGGACACAAACGAATTCCTCTAGTCTGATAATGGGTCTAGCCACAATAGATACAATCTATGGAAGATTTCCTTAGGTTAGAATCAATCAAGAAGGCCTACCTCTTGGTCACTTATCCTGCTTGATGATGTCCTCGCTTGCTCGCTACAACTATCTCTTGCTTCCTTCTTCAAGCTCCTGAAACAAGTAAACAACAACAACACACAAACATAATAATAGACAAATTGCAATTCAACCTACTTAATAAGTCAAGAAACATTAAGACATGAATATGTAATATTACAAAACATGTAGGAAATCAATCGATAGTTGCATATATTAATATCAAAGAGAGATTACAACCATTCGTCTTGATGTTGCAGTCTTCCTTTGACTTCTGCTAGCATTCCTACACACTTCTACTAGCGTTCCACGATGGATTCAAACAACAATAGTTTTAAATCTCTTCCCTTTAGGCTTCACTCCAAACCGAAACACACTTCTCCCTCACACAACTAGATAGCTACAACTAGTAATAACTTGTTTGTCTACTCCAAACCAAAATAGCAACAACACTCAACCAAAACTCTATAACTATAACACTCACACTAGTTTGTGCTTAGGAAGAAGGGAGGTTTATATAGGAAATATCGATGGGATATGGATCCTCTTCTCATGGGAGAAGGACTTATCCCTTGAGGTATTTCCATCATTATAGGGGAAAGGAGCCCAAACTATCATCCTCAGCCCCATCCGGCCAAACCATTTACCACACTTCCATTACGGAGCTTCAAGAGCTGGAAGCTTCGGCTCTAATTTAAAAAACTTTCCATAACATGACAAGCGCGATTGGAACACAACTCAGTCACTTCAGTTGGCGCGAGGAGTAGTGCTAATCTCTGCACATCGGCACGAGGGAGGCAAAGGCCATTAGCGCATGTCTTGTAAATTGGGCAAAACAGAAGTTTCAAGGGAAATGGTGTAAAAGGGAATTTATCTTCTCATGAAGAGGGACACAATGGGAGTATCTTCATGAGGGAAAAGCATGCGGGGTTCACTGTAGAGGTCCTCCAGGACCAAGGAATGGGGAGTACAAGGACAGTGACAAAATGTTGTGTAACGTAGATCTCTCCATCCATCAGGCCAAATAAACCCTTAGTAACAAAGGCATCCCCTTGAAGCCAACTCCTGCCTTCAACTCTGATACCATGTCAAAAATTAAAAAGAGAGACATATATTTACTAAGAGCAACATTACACCAACAGAAAAAAAGAAAAACATAAACACAATGCACGTCATGTTTACCTTGGAAGAACTCCAACTCCATGGAAAAACCCATCTAACATAATTCCATTAGATCCCTTGGCCAAAATCCAACCAATATAGCCAAGTGATCCTTCACTACTCACATACCCTAACCCATTACCATAGAGTCTTCACCTAGCCTTTTAAATGCTTCATTACATGAATTTCATAGGAACAAAGCCATGGGTACACAAAACCATGTTCCCAAAACCACGATTGTTTGACTCAATCAACTTTGACTCTTTCCCCTCATCAAGCTTATCTAAAAAATCTATAGCATCAACAGCCACCAGCAACACACCAACAATTCCCAGAATCTCCCAACTATGCTACCTCCCTCTCTTATCAATAAACCCTCCCATTTCTTTATTCTCAACCAAGTGGGAACAAGGGGTCACAAAAATTGTAATATATTGCTGCAAAATAACCACACTCAAAAAATAAACTACATAATAGTGATTTGAAGGTAATATCTACAATCTCACCAGATAAATAATCATTCAACTAGTCCACCAAACATGTCATCACTAAGTGTACTCATGCTAATGGCTAGCCTTGGACCATCTCTTCCAAAACCTCCATCTATGCTCGTGTAATCTTGTGCAAGGCCATACTCTCATAAATCCACACAATCAACATGGCAATAATGTGGATCCATACATCTTGAATGTTGTCGATCTAAATAGCCCCTCCCCCCATTGGCTCGAGAAGTTCATAGTTTCAATGGGCGCAATCTTGGTTGGTAAAAAAAATTTAGGTGGGCTAGAACAAAACCTTCTCCCCCATAAGGTTATAAACATGTCAAAAAAAAGATATCTACCTTTATAGTCACCTACATTGTATAACCATGGAACTCAAACTATTTGTGATGACATCTCTAAAATCTCACTAGGAAATTTAATAGCTCCTCCTAGGTGTTGACCATAGTGCACTTAAAGAACCTCCACAATCCCTATTGGATTATGTCTTGTCAAGTAGGCGGTATAGATTACTATACCATCCCATATTTCACTATAATCCCACTTTTGCTAATGGAATGACATGTTGAATATCAACTCCTACACATCACCATTTAATGTCAAAAATATATTACAAAAAAAGGAGAAAACACCCAAAAGGAAATTTAGTGGGTTCATGAAACTGTTTATAGTTCATTCATGTGGATGTCCACATGATTGTTCTCAATCTAGTCATGACAATGCCCATGTGATTTTTCATAATCTAGTCACATAGATGCCCATGTGTAATTCACAATGGATTTGAGCACAACTATAGTGGTGGGTGTGGCTTTCTTAAATAGAAGTGGTGCTTTCATGTGTATGGATGGTGTTTTAATGCCTAAGCATTTGAAACATTGTTTTATTTCAATTCATAAGCCAATTGTGGTAGAGAATAGATATGTCTCTAGTTATTAACAAAGGAGCATCCATGAGTAAATATTATAAGTATGTTGAAGGGAAAAAAAGCCTTTTATCACACCCTACTTTGTCCTTAGGCCCTTTTAATTCTATCATCCTTAAACTTATTCTCTTTTTAAAGTAAGGTTTAACGTATCCAAGTACAAAATTCCCACATTAATTGCTAGTGGGTTTTCATTCAAGCCTTGGCAATCTTCAATAAGTCAATATTTGGGTTTGAAGAAAACATATTGAAGGTTCTCACACAAGGGAGTCTAGTTTTTAACCACTATTAGTAGGGGTTTAAGTTTTTTTTCTTTTGACAAGTGACTTTGGTACAAATCAACCCTTCATTTAGGTCCCGGATGGCTTGTTTTTTCTTAACCACATTTCTTATAGGAAGGAAGTCAATATTGTTATAGAAATAAGCCCAACAAAACTAGCCAATTCATATCAATACAATACTCATACACACCTCCCCTAGGGCATCCTCAAGGTAAGGACTTACATACAACATCAATAATCCCTTCTACAAATAAGCACCACTAGAAATGGTGAACAAATATCACTCAATATGTGTTCTTACCATCTAATATGATACATTGAGTTCATTAATAACTACACATTAATTACACTGGTAGGTGCGTTAATATGTCTTCTATAATTTTAATTTAATTATCAATAATTATTAGGTGGATGGTACAAATTTAACCCTTATGGAATGTGTTGGCATATTCATAGTAGTATTCACAGAGCAAAGGTTTAGATTTATCTCCAAGTCAGTTATGTTATTTTAATTAATTTATCTCTAATTTATTAATTAATTAAACTAAATTTCATATCAACACATCATATTGGGGATATAGTATTGATAAACCATGACATTAACCCATGATATTGTGATAAAAAATATTACAATTTAATTTTTATACAGTAAAAAAAATTAAATCTTCATAATTAAAAATATTGTATATTATATATATATATATATATATATAATATTATTATTATATATAATAATAATAATTTAAAATAAATTATAAAATAATTAAATTTTTTATTTATTTAAGATGTATTATTACTATCCATTTATTTTCGATTTTTATCCCCCTCTACGAACTACAACCAGAGAAAGAATTGGGTGATATAAATCTATTGTGAACGATCTGCATATCGTCTATATCTGGCTGAGGTTCGGCACATCGATCCTGACAAAATTGCACGCGTGCAAGGATTGCTCTATCAGTCGAGAGTGGGCCAAGAAAGTAAGGGCTCGACAAATAAGCATGATGCATGGTCCACTTGTTTAGGTATGCGATTAGACTACTGTAGCCAAATTTAGATAACCATGGCCATTTTTGACGAGGCAATTTCGGTCAAACTGTGTGGTCAAAGTACACCAATGGCATGCGCAATGCATCACCATCCATTTTCTGATGGGGCATTCATTGCATTGACCACATAACTATACCAGTGCATCTTGGACTTCTCGTTATTTCTCTGCCGGATTCCATCGTGGATCTGCTCAAGCTAGAATATTTAGACGCAATTGTTTATAATGTGACTTTTTGAAATCTTTTTTGGTAGGTTTTTCTAGTCAAAATCCGGCAGCAATTTGTTGGAATCGCAAGTTTGATAGCTAGTTTCTGTACAATCAAAGCGCCCCAGGGGTTTTTCAGGGTGTTGAATCCAAATATGCAATTAAAAAACCATTTTAACTGAAACAAGTCAAGATTTAACCTCAATTTCTTCGACCGGATTCCGTCTCCGGAATCTCCAAAAAAATCACATTATAGACAACTCCTATTTCAACCACAAAAAGATTCACACTTCCTAAGTTTTGAAAAAAGTTATTTTTGTCCTTTATTTTAATTATTAATTTGTTTACAAAATTAACAACAACAAAAATATAAATTTAAAAGACTAAAATATAAAATAGTGATAGTATTGATAGTTTTTATATGTCTGGAATATAAATCTCCCTTTATTATTATTTTTAGAAAAATAATTGAATTTTTCATTTTTAATTATTATTTTCCGAGCATTAAAATGAAGTATTGAGATAAATTAGTTAACATAGATATTCAAATAGCTTAATTAAGTTTTAAATTGAAACATTTTTTAAAAATTACAAGAATTATACATATTCATTACATTTAAAAACAAAAAATATAATATTTTGAATTTATTTTTTTTTTTAAGTTAGCCTAATGTTAAGTTAGTTTATATAGGCATCAAGACATCAAGATATTTTATTCTATCCAAAAGTGAAAATGGAATCTTTTAACAAATAAGTAAACAACCAAAGTGAAAGTATGATTATTGTTATTTTATAATTGCTTTTATTAAAACTAATCAAATTTTTATATTTTTTTTTTTTATTATAGTCGATCTTATTTTTATTTAAAATATTTTATTTTTTATTTTTAAAATAACATATGTCAATTATATAAAAAAATAATAATAATATTAACACATCTTCCTTAATACTAAATTAAAAAATATACATTTCACCACAATAAAATTACTTTTTATAAATTTACCTCCACTAAAAAATATGGTACAAATATATATTCTATTATAAATATGAAAAAACCTTAATACAATATGTAAACACCAACCAAAATCTTCTGATCTCAAGAATTGAGATGTTGAGATACCATATTAACTGAACAAAGTCAAAATCAAGTGGAGTTGTAGGTCTCTTCACTAAATGGTATATTATGGGTGGTAGTAGAGGTTTAGTGACCAGACTTAAATGTATAAAATGAAATCGCCAACTAGAGAAGAATTTTTAATGAGTGTTGAAGATGAATGGATTAAGATAATGGGAAGAGAGAACCAGTCGCCAGTCCTCAGTGAAACTTAGGAAGCAAAGCACAACACGTGCCAATTCGGAAAAGAAGCAAAGTGTTGTGAATGAAGTATACATTTTGTCTTTTTATTGGCTTTCAAATATGTTCTCACGGGTTAATGGTTTTGATGATTCCTTTGCAATTGTATTGTCAAAATGTCTATCAAACTTTTATTAAATCAATTGAGTAGCTTACAAGTGTGAAACACCACCTATAAGACTGCCACTGCAGAACACACTCTGCCTTACAATCGATTGCATGAGAAATATATAGATGCAACACTCATTTAGGGAAGTTGAACATACTCCTAGAAAACAGGAACTATTACCCTATTAAGCCAGTTCTACATTAATCTTAACACTCCCCCTTAATGTAGAAATGGATTCATAGATATGCCTAACACTTCCCTAAGTGACTCAAATTTGATTCTACCAAGAGGTTTGGTAAAAATATCAGTAGCATTGTCACAATTATTACAATACTCAATATGGATTTCTTTTGATTGAACTTTCTCCCTGACAAAATGAAACTATGTACTGATATGCTTTGTGTTCTTATGGAATACTAGGTTATTTGCAAGTTTGATGGAGCTCTGGTTGTCGCATTTGATCATTGCTGCAACCTTCTGTTCTTCTCCAACATCAAGAGAAGTCTCCTCAACCAGACTGCTTCACACGTTGTTGCACACATAGCTTGATATTCAGCTTCCGCAGAAGACAAGGATAATGTGTTCTGCTTTTTGTTGCTCCATGTAATGACCCCGAATCCAATGCTAAATGCATAGCCTGTTATGGATCATCTGTCATCTACATTTCCAGCCCAATTAGAGTCTGAAAAACCTATCAATCTAACATTACACGAATCAGTATAAACAATACCAAAATCAAAGATACCTTAAAACACCTTTTGCTGCAACCCAATGGCTCTCAAGGGGCTTTGACATAAATTGGCTCAATGCACTAACTGCATACGCCAAATCAGGCCTAGTTGTAGTCAAGTAGATTAAACTCCCAACCAGGTGTCTATACAACATCACATATGCCTCCTCTGATCCATCATCATTCTGAAGTTTTAAATTCTGTTGTAGAGGTACTGCTGCAACTTTGCATTGATCCATTCTGAACTTTTCTAGTAAGCTCCTGACATACTTACTCTACGACAGAAAAGTTTGTCCAGAATCCCTCCACACTTCCAAACCCAAATAATAATGTAGCTCTCTTAGGTCTTTTATCGCAAAGACTTGTGACATCTACTCCTTGATTTCTTTAATGAGATTATCAACATTCCCTATAAAGATTAGATCATATACATATAAAGGAATCAAAACAATCCTCCCCTTTTTATCAAACATGGTATAAAGATTAGGGTCATTTTTGCTCCTTTTATAACCATGCTACAGGAAAAATGAATCAATTTTGTCATACCATGACCTAGGTGCCTGTTTTAGTCCATACAATGCTTTCTTCAACCTGCGAACTAAATGTTCTTCCCCCTATTTGACAAACCCCTCAGGTTTCACTAAGTAGACTTCTTCTTTTAAGTCCCCATTTAAAAATGCATATTTAACATCTAGCTGGTGAATCATCCAATGGTGTTTAGTAGCTAAAGCAATTATCATTTTGATTGTGTTTAATGTAGCTACAGGGGCAAATGTTTCATCATAATCTATGCCTTCTTGCTGTGGATACCCCTTTGCAACCAACCTAGATTTATACTTATCTATGCTCCCATCTGCTTTAAATTTAGGCTTATATAGCCATTTGCATCCTATGGGTTGTTTGCCTTTAGGTAGTTTAACTAAGTCCCAAGTTTTGTTTTCGAGAATTGATTCATATTCCTCTTCCATAGCAGACCTCCATTCATTATATTGACTAGCTTCTTTATAACTAGAGGGTTCAACAACATTCATCATACCAGTTATAAAAGAATTTTCCCTATATCTTGCTGGCAACTGAGCTTTCCTACCTGATCTCCTGAGTGGTGGGTTAGCTTCAAACCTTGTCCGATCATCATTTTTTGGACTTGGATTGACAACTACATCACTCTTTTGTGCATAAGGATATTTATAAGGCCTTATGTTTGGAGGAACACTTCCTGGAATCAAATGAATAACATGATCATGATCACGAATAGGTGAGAGGCCCTTGGGAGTCTCAAATACCTTGGAATGATTGTCTAATACTTTTTGGAGATCTAGAGAAATAGATGATTTCATTGTATGAACCTCTAGTGAGCATAATTGTGCAATTATGCCTCATTTTTCTTTAGTCAATAATTTTGTCATACCATTAGAGCTTATTATATTCCCTAGTTTCCCTACGATACCTCTTAATTCAACTTCATTTCCTTCCCAAGAAAGTTTCAAGAAATGTTCTTGAAAAAAAAAGTTATCGTCCCCAAAGATTGTAACCATTGAACTCCTAGTACAACATCAACACCACCCATTAGAATGGAAAGAATTGAACTATTCAATACATATTCCCCCATGGCTAGCTTAATATTGTGAAACTTTCTAAATAAATTTATAGTTCCTCCATTTGCAACCATCACTTGAAACCCCGATGTTGGATATAGAAAGCAATTCAATTCCTTAACTATTTACAATGAATAAAATTATGGGTAATACCTGAATCAATCAACACTATTACCTTTTTATTCTTGATATATCCTTCTATCTTGAGAGCTTTAGGAGTGGTAATTCCTGCCAAGGCATTACAAGATATGGCCAGATTCATTTCTTCTTTCTTTGGGGTTGGTTCCTAGTGTATATCCTCCTCTTTTGATGTTCCTTGTTCATTTTCTTCCTCCTCTTCACAATCTATGTAAAATATTCTTTTCTCAACACACTTATGACCTTTGGTGTATTTTCTATCACAACTATAAGAAAGTCCTATCACTCCTTTTCCCTCCAATTTTTATGGTGTAAACTTTGTAGGTTGCGTAAGGATAGGAGCAACAACACTTCCATCTTTATAGTTGTGAGTGGTAGATTTCCTTGTTTCCATAATTTTTCTTTCAACTTTTCAGGCCACCTTGAATTCCTTATCTAATAAATCAGGCTCCCGAAGGCGAACCTCACGTTGGATGTGATCCTTTAAATTCCCTATGAAGGTATCAATCATATGCTCCTCTGGAATATCGGTACCTTGATATTCAATTTTTTGAAGTCCTCAATGTTCTCCACCATTGAACCCTTTTGTTTAAGATTTATCAATTGGTTAAAGAAGGTGTGTCTCTTTGTATCCTCATAATGTGCTATCATTTCCTCCGTAAAAATTGATAAAGTGACAAGGGGTTTACAAGAATAAATCCATTGATACCATACAAACTGGTTGGGTTCTAAATATAAAGATGCAATGTGTACCTTTTACGTGTGTTGCACATCATGGAGATCAAAATATCACTCCATCTCTAGTATCCATGTGGCTGGATCCTTGCCATCAAGATTCCTCATATCAATCTTTGGAATGTGGTGGGTCTTAAACTCAAAATTGGAGTCTCTAAAATCATAATTCATGTTATTTTTTTCCTCATCCTGGTTTTCATGGATTACCTTGTCACCACTACGGATCCTTTCTTATAGTAACTTTGTCAACCCTTCCTTCAGCCCTTCCATCCTGAAATTCATCATTACTTCAACGTTTTTTAAACCATCCTTCAAATCATTCATGTCCTTTTGTATTTTTACTTCTAAACCATCCATATTAACATTCATCATGGCTTCCAATTCATTTTCGGTTACTCTCGTAATTTTGATATATCATGTTGCATTTTTTCCTCTTCTTCGTTCATCATAGAAAAGATTTATGGTTGCTTACTAGGCATGTCAAATTTTTTTTTTTCTTTTTTTTTTCTCTTTTCTTTTTCTTTTTTCAAGATGTTTTGGAATCAAACAATGATATCTATGCTTCATTGTGCCCTTTGAATCACTTCAAACTGATTTTTCAAACAAAAGTTATGCAATTTTTTTAAAAATACACATCTTTTTCTTTATTTTTAGGAGCTCGATATTGTAACTATTGTATCTATGTAATTTCATATCTCCAAGGTCTAAAATTTTGTCTTGTGGTATCCCTCTAAGTCTTCTTTCCAGCTGCATAATTCATACAAATATTGAATTCTTCAAAAAAAAGGTTATGCCCAATATCCCATGATGACCTGATTATAAATTGGTTTAGTAGAGCTAACTCATACGAAGTTCCACGTGTCATTGTTTTGACCTTCGACCCCGAAACTGATATATGAAAAACTACATTTTGTGCACTTTTATTCATTTCTTACAAAATTCAAATCTTATGCTGGGAGAGAAAGTTATGATGATTTTCCCTAGGTAACCTATTTGAGTGGAATCATGGAGCCTATGAAAACCCTAACTTCCTCAGATCATATCTCCGAAAATATAGCAAACCAAGATCTGAAATTCATACATGAAGTTCACCAATATTTCATCTCTACGTGGTTATAATTTCATCTTCTTACGCCCCGTAGAAAAAAAAGTTATAGAGAAAATTTCAAGATGACTTGTTTGAAGAAACGAAACCCTAGAATCCAAAGCTTTGATACCAAATGTTATGAAACCAACTCACAAAAAAGATAGATCAACAACTTAAAAATTATCCTCTTCAAGGGGTAAACATCCTTTACATTACATAAATTAACAATTCTTTGATGATACAAATGATAAGACCTCCTTGGTATATATTGGAGTCTAAGGGGTCATAATATAATTAGAGCCTACATAACAATAATAATTTAAGGGGACAAAAATAAAAATAGTGGACTTCTATGGGGCACAATAATAATAATATGGGGGCTACATGGGCACAACAATAACAATAGAAGGCTACACTAATAAGAACAATAAGGGGGCTACACTAGTATTATAGGGACCTAACATCTTGTTTAACAACAACATCATACTCCTGGTACCTAGATCTGCAAGAAAACTCTACATCTATCTCTCCATCCACTGATCTAAAAATCACTTGTGAGTGATCCCAGTTAATTAATTAATGAATGAAGGTACTACAGACTCATGTGCTGGTGTGTGTCTATGTTATCTTAGGCAATGGATCGATAAGATTGCAAAATACACAAACACTGGAAAATGGAAATTAATAAGAGAAACACAACAATTTAATAAGGAGTTCACCCAATCCTCCTCGGCTACGTCTCGAGTCCAGCTTTCAGTGGTGGCCTTATTTATTGTGTCTTTAAGCAGAGTTTTTACAATGAGGAGCTCAATTTAAGTCTCCTGGAACAGATGATGCTTAGTAGGGTGGTAGTTGGATTCCCCAAGCCACTAGAGTGCACAAACTACCCCTTACCAAGTCTCGACCTCAACTAGTCTTAATGGGATGAGTCCAATTTGGTACTCAGTTCCTGACAAGTATCCTCTCAGGGATTGCTTGAATCTCTTAAGCCTTATGTCTGCTCGATGCTACCTTAGCTCTGTAGGTCAGCTCAGCTGTCTGTTCTCTGTTTCTTGCTTCCTCTCTGTTTTGTCTCCTCTGTCTCCTTGTTCCTTCTTCTCACTTGTCTTTGTTCTCTGTTTGTTCATGGCTTAAAGAAAATCTATCTCATGATCGTTCGCTTCCTCTTTTGTCCCTTCGATTTGCCTACTGTTGGCCGCGTGGAATTCCCTACCTCTACGTCATCGCCACTATGTAATATTTCACAAGGAGGTGGCCACTTGTCCCTTCACTACTGAGCGCTAACTCTTCCTCAAACGGTTCATTATTTCAGTTATGATGCGAAATGATTGATCCGCCAGCTCAGCATTCAATTCAGACTTCAACCTTTATATGTCGTAGCTCAATTCTCCCTCCAAATCTGGTTTCCCATCGAGCGCAATCTCCGCCGTTAGATCCGGGGCCTCCAGATCCTACAGTTATCGCTCTTATCGTGCGTTTGACTCGCTCAAACGTTAGCCTACAATGAGAGCAGTTTTCTCTCTCATCCGCCAAACACGCGTTAATCAACATATGGAATCACTCGGTTCTTTGGCAAACCTGCTTACCGCTTGAAACGCCTTCGATATTCCGTCGGTTTTGGAGTGCGGGACTCGCCTTCGGTTTTAGTGCTTTTCCCACGTTTTCTTGGCTTCCCTTGTGATTGAGTGCTTGGGGCCTTTCCTTCTCAAGGGGTTTTGCGAAAAGGCCTCCATTTCTTATCTGGATTTCCCAATTGCTAGTTTGCGCCACTGCGCAGCCTCCATAGGCCTCGGTTAGCATGCTTTGACCAAGGTCCTCGTCGTTCCTTGCTGGCTACAAACTGCCACTATCTAGAGATCCTTCCCGATAGCTCTTTTTTCACAAGTTTTTGAAGTCTGTCATTCATTCTTAAGTTTTAGCAGTCATGGAGTTGTTTGAGGATCCAATTTGGATCACGGCCTTCCCACTAAAAAAGATTTTGGACCACCAAAAGTTGGTTTTCAAGCATCGACTACGTGAGGATACAATTATCTCACTTGTCCAATCTCTATCCATTTTTCACTGCTCGGCTTTGAACCCTTGAGTCCAATTTTAGGGTACTCAACATCTCCCCTACACATCGTTCTCACCTTCCTATCCAGAACTGTCTTCCTGCAATTCATTAACATATTCAGGTAACATGTCATCAATAGAGGGCAATTGACTCTCTTCTTCAGGATCTTCAATTAACAAAGGTTCAAATAACCTCAAGAAATCTGCATTCATGACTGAGTAGATGTGCATGTAAGCTGGTAGATCAAGGGGAAAAGCAATTCCACCAATTTTCTCAAGTATCTTGAAAGGTCCATACCTGATAGGTTTTAGCTTTTTACCTTCACCTTGCATCCTGTCTTTGCTGATATACAGCCAGACTTGATCACCAACTTGGAAACTATGCTCCATTTGATGCTTGTCATGCTTTGCCTTGTATTTGGCTTGGCAATTTTCCAGTTGTTCTTATATCGCCTGGTGAATCTCTTGGATTTGTTCAACGAACCTAGTTTCCCTTTCCACATCATTGTGTCCCTCAACTGTTGTGTCCTTACCAAAGAAAAATCCAAAGGAGACCTTGGTGTGAAACCAAAACAGGTCTCAAAAGGAGATCTTTGTGTGGAAGAATGTTTTGCTCGATTGTAAGCATGTTGCACATAACACAAATGTTCATCCCAAAGCTGAGGATGTTTCCTACAATATCCTCTAAGTAACTGGATCACTATCCTATTGACTACTTCTATCTGGCCATTGGTTTGTGGATGGAAAGTTGTGCTTTTCTTCAGTTTGGTGTCCATCAGTTCCCACAGACTTAACCAAAACTTTCCCACAAATCGGGTGTCTCGATCAGATACAATGAAAGTGGGTAATCCAAAATGAAACCATACATGTTGAAAGAAAAATTTTGCAGCTTGTTCAGCTGTAATCTGTTTATTACAAGGTATCAAAATACACATTTTGCTGAACCTATCCACAACAATATACAGATAGTCATGACCTTTCCTAGATTTAGGTAGTCCTCCAACAAAATCCATGGAAACACTTTTCCAAGGATGAGAAGGAACTCGTAATGGAGTGTGCAAGCCTACTTTTATGTTGATGGGTTTGCTTTTAGCACACATAGTACACCCTCTTACATATCTAGAAACTGTCTCGTTCATTTTTGGCCAATAACAAAATCTTTTCAGTTGTGCAACTATTTTACGTACCCCAAAGTGACCTGATATTAGAGAAGTGTGCGCTTCTCGAATTATCTTTACTCTTTCAGTTTGTGGAATGCATAACTTCCCACAATGATATAGGAGTCGGTCCTTTACATGATAATCCAATTCTTCTACTTGTTTCCCTTGACTTAACGTTGCATATACATCTTTGAAGTCTATATCTTGAGCATATTGTTCATTGTAGCTCTCATTTAACACAAAATTATGCTTAAGTATAGTATATGCATTTACAATGGGTCTTGATAACATATTTGCAACTTTATTGTGTATGCCCTTTTTATATCTGATGACTAAATGAAACTGTTGTAGAAAACCCATCCATCTATAGTGTCTTGATTGCTGCAAACTTAGTTTGGGAGTGTAGATATCGAAGTGGTTTGTGGATCAGTATGTATTATTGTTTCTTTTCCATTAAGTAATGTTTCCACTTTTTCACACTCTTGTACTAATGCATACAATTCTTTATCATATGTAGGATAGTTAACTACTGCATAATTAATGGTCTTCAAAATGATAACATTATGGGTTTACCGTGTTGTGTCAACACTGCTCCCATGGCATAGTCCATTGGTATTTGTTTGGATCTTCAAACAGTCTTGAAGATCAGGCAGTGCTAGTATTGGTTGTGTGTACTAATCTTTTCTTTTTAAGGTGTCGAAGGATTTCTGCTATTTGCCTCCCCACTGAAACACCTTGTTCAATCCTGTTAAAGCATGTAAGGGAGCTTCAATTAAGGAAAAGTTAGAAATGAACTTTCTCCAATATTGTGCTGCTCCTAAGAAGCTCCTAGCTTCTGTAGCAGATTTGGGTTTAGGCCAGTTTACAATGACTGCCACCTTAGAGGGATCTATCTTGAATTCACCACCCCCTACTATATGTCGGAAATAATTCAAGTATGTTTTGACAAATTCACATTTAGAGAGTTTAACATAAAGTTTTTCTCTTTTCAAAACATCTAGTGTCTGCTTAACATGCTTTAAATGTTCTTCCCATGTTTTGCTAAATATCATAATGTCATCTAGATACACAATAATAAAATCATCAAGAAAATGTTTGAGTACATCATTCATTAATCTCATGAAAGTAGCAGGAGCATTAGTTAAGCCAAAAGGCATAACCAGCCACTCATACAATCCCTGCTTTGTCTTGAAAGAAGTCTTCCATGCATCTTGTTCTGCAACTCTGACCTGATGATATCCACTCTGCAAATCTAACTTGGAAAAATAAACAACTTTTTTCAATTGATCCAAAAGATCATCAATGCGAGGAAGGGGATAACGATTTTTTATTGTTATCTTATTCAGTGCTCGGTAATCAATGCACATTCTCCACGAGCCATCTTTCTTTCTCACCAAGACGATTGGTGACCCACATGGTGATGTGCTAGATCTGATGCACCCCTTCTCGAGCAACTCTTGCACCTGCTTCTTGATTTTTGCATTCTCTAAAGCGGACAACCTGTACATTCCAATGTTAGGCAATGGAGCATCTTGCTACAAATTGATTTCATGTACTATTTCCTTTTTGGGTGGCAGACCTTTAGGTTCTTGAAACAAGATATCATACTCTAAAACAACTTTTTCTAAATCATCTTGTTTTTTAGTATCACAGCCCTCAAATACATTGGTTTTATCAAGTTTCTTTTCCTTTACAACCATTAGTAAAATTTGTTTGCATTAATTTATCATTCGTTTCTTCCGCCCTGAGTTTATGACAGTATAATTATTCTTGAGCTTATGAGCTCCTACAAAGTATTCGATTCCATCTTTAACGAGTAGATACTTGTTCTCAACTCTATAGAAGATAGCTTTTATGTCATACAAGTAAGGAAAAAATAAAAACATAAACACAATGCACGTCATGTTTACCTTGGAAGAACTCCAACTCCATGGAAAAACCCATCTAACATACTTCCATTAGGTCCCTTGGCCAAAACCCAACCAATCTAGCCAAGTGATCCTTCACCGCTCACATCCCCTAACCATTACAATAGATTCTTCACCTAGCCTTTTAAATGCTTCATTACATGAATTTCATAGGAAAAAAACCATGGGTACAGAAAACCATGTTCCCAAATCCATTGTTGTTTGACTCGTTTAAATTTGACTCTTTCCCCTCATCAAGTTGATCTAAAAAATCTATAGCATCAACCACCACCAACGACACACCAACAATTCCCAAAATCTCCCAACTATGCTACCTCCCTCTCTTATCAATAAACCATCCCATTTCCTTATGCTCAATCAAGTGGGAACAAGGGGTCACAACAATTGTAACATATTGTTGCAAAATAACCACACTCAAAAAATAAACTACATAATAGTGATTTGAAGGTAAAATCTACGATCTCACCAGATAAATAATCGTTCAACTAGTCCACCAAACTTCTCACCACTAAGTCTACTCATGCTAATGGCTAGCCTTGGATCATCTCCTCCAAAACCTCCATCTATGCTTGTGTAATCTTGTGCAAGGTCATACTCTCGTAAATCCACACAAACAACATGGCAATAATTTGGATCCATACATTTTGAATGTTGTCGATCTAAATAGCCCTTCCCCCCACTGGCTCGAGAATGTCATAGTTTCAATGGGCCCAATCTTGGTTGGTCAAATTTTTTCAGGTGGGATAGACCAAAACCTTCTCCCCCATAAGGTTATAAACATGTCAAAAAAGATATCTACCTTTATAGTCACCTACATTGTCTAACCATGGAACTCAAACTATTTGTGATGACATCTCTAAAATCTCACTAGGAAATTTAATGGCTCCTCCTAGGTGTTGATCATAGTGCAACTAAAGAACCTCCACAATCCCTACTGGATTATGTCTTGTCAAGTAGGAGGTATAGATCACTATACCATCCCATATTTCACTGTAATCCCACTTTTTCTAATGGAATGACATGTCGAATATCGACTCCTACACATCACCATTTAATGTCAAGATTGTATTACAAAAAAATGAGAAAACCCCCAAAAGGAAATTTAGTGGGTTCATGAAACTGTTTATAGTTCATTCATGTGGATGTCCACGTGATTTTTCTCAATCTAGTCATGACAATGCCCATGTGATTTTTCAGAATCTAGTCACATGATGCCCATGTGACTATTCACAATGGATTTGAGCACAACTATAGTGGTGGGTGTGGCTTTCTTAAATAGAAGTGGTGCTTTAATGTGTATGGATGGTGTTTTAATGCCTAAGCATTTGAAACATGGTTTATTTCAATTCATAAGCCAATTCTGGTAGAGAATAGATATGTGTCTAGTTATTAGCGAAGGAGCATCCCTGAGTAAATATTATAAGTATGTTGAAGGGAAAAAAAGCCTTTTATCACACCTTACTTTGTCCTTAGGCCCTTTTAATTATATCATCCTTAAACCTATCTCTTTTTAAAGTAAGGTTTAACGTATCCAAGTACAAAATTCCCACATTAATTGCTAGTGGGTTTTCATTCAAGCCTTGGCAATCTTCAATAAGTCAATATTTGGGCTTGAAAAAACATGTTGAAGGTTCTCACACAAGGGAGACTAGTTTTTAACCACTATTAGTAGGGAATTTAAGTTTTTTTAATTATTCTGATGAGTGACTTTGGTACAAATCAACCCTTCATTTAGGTCCCAGATGGCTTGTTTTTTCTTAACCCACATTTCTTATAGGAAGGAAGTCAATTTTGTTATAGAAATAAGCCCAACAAAACTAGCCAATTCATATCAATACAATACTCATACACACCTCCCCTAGGGCATCCTCAAGGTAAGAACTTACATACAACATCAGTAAACCCTTCTACAAATAAGCACCACTAGAAATGGTGAACAAATATCACCCAACATGTGTTCTTTCCATCTAATATGTTACATTGAGTTCATTAATAACTAAACATTAATTACATTGATAGGTGTGTTAATATGTCTTCTTTAATTTTAATTTAACTATCAATAATTATTAGGTGGATGGTACAAATTTAACCCTCGTGGTATGTGCTAGCATATTCATAGTAGTATTCACAAAGCAAGGGTTTAGATATATCTCCAAGTTAGTTATGTTATTTTAATTAATTTATCTCAGATTAATTAATTTAACTAAATTTCATATCAACACATCATATTGGGCATGTAGTACTGATAAACCATGACATTGACCCATGGTATTGTGACAATAAATATTTACAAATTAAGAATTTCTATAATAAAATGGGAGTAAATCTTCATGGTTAAAAATATTGTTACATGTTTTTTAAGATATATATGTTTACCTTATATCAATTATTTTGATACTTAATAATAGTAATAATTTAAAATAAAATCATAAAATAATTAATTTTTATGATTTTATTTAATCTTGATGATATGAAATGTATTATTACTTTCCATTTATTTTCGATTTTTTCGATTTTTATCACCCTCTACGAACTACAACCAGAGAAAGAATTGGGTTTATATAAATCTAGTGTGAACGATCTAAATATTGTCTATATCTGGCTGAGGTTATATGTTATTACCCTATTAAGCCATTTCTACATTAACCTTAACACTCCCCCTTAATGGAGAAATGGATTCACAGATATGCCTAACACTTCCCTAAACAACTCAAATTTGATTCTACCAAGAGGTTTGGTAAAAATATCAGTAGCATTGTCACAATTATTACAATACTCAATATGGATTTCTTTTGATTGAACGTTCTCGCTGACAAAATGAAACTATTTACCGATATGCTTTGTGTTCTTATGGAATACTGGATTATTTGCAAGTTTGATGGAGCTCTAGTTGTCACATTTGATCATTTTTTCAACCTTCTGTTCTTCTCCAGCATCAAGGAGAAGTCTCCTCAACCAGACTGCTTCACATGTTGTTGCACACATAGCTTTATATTCAACTTCCGCAAAAGACAAGGATAATGTGTTTTGCTTTTTGTTGCTCCATGTAATGACCCCAGATCCAATGCTAAATGCATAGCCTGTTATGGATCATTTGTCATCTACATTTCCAGTCCAGTCGGAGTCTAAAAAACCTGTCAATATAACACCACACGAATCAGCATAAACAATACCAAAATCTAAGATACCTTAAAACACCTTTTGTTGCAACCCAATGGCTCTCAAGGGGCTTTGACATAAATTGGCTCAATGCACTGACTGCATACGCCAAATCAAGCCTAGTTTTAGCCAAGTAGATTAAACTCCCAACTAGCTGTCTATACAACATCGCATATGCCTCCTTTGATCCATCATCATTCTGAAGTTTTAAATTCTGTTGTAGAGGTACTGCTGCAACTTTGCACTGATCCATTCTGAACTTTTCTAGTAAGCTCCTGACATACTTACTCTACGACAGAAAAGTTTGTCCAGAATCCCTCCATACTTCCAAACCCAAACAATAATGTAGCTCTCCAAGGTCTTTCATCGCAAAGACTTGTGACATCTACTCCTTGATTTCTTTAATGAGATTATCAACATTCCCTATAATGATTAGATCATATACATATAAAGAAATCAAAACAATCCTCCCCATTTTATCAAACACGGTATAAAGATTAGGGTCATTTTTGCTCCTGTTATAACCATGCTACAGGAAAAATGAATCAATTTTGTCATGCCATGACCTAGGTGCCTGTTTTAGTCCATACAACACTTTCTTCAACCTACAAACTAAATGTTCTTCCCCCTATTTGACAAACCCCTCAGGTTTCACTAAGTAGACTTCTTCTTTTAAGTCCCCATTCAAAAATGCAGATTTAACATCTAGCTAGTGAATCATTCAATGGTGTTTAGTACCTAAAACAATCATCATTATGATTGTGTTTAATTTAGCTACAGGGGAAAATGTTTCATCATAATCTATGCCTTCTTGCTGTGGATACCCCTTTGCAACCAACCTAGATTTATACTTATCTATGCTCCCATCTGCTTTAAATTTAGTCTTATACAGCGATTTGCATCCTATGGGTTGTTTGCCTTTAGGTAGTTTAACTAAATCCCAAGTTTTCTTTTTGAGAATTGATTCATATTCCTCTTCCATAGCAGCCCTCCATTGACTAGCTTCTTTATAACTAGAGGGTTCAACAACATTCCTCATACTAGTTATAAAAGAATTTTCCCTATAACTTGCTAGCAACTGAGCTTTCCTACCTGATCTCCTGAGTGGTGGGTTAGCTTCAAACCTTGTCTGATCATCATTTTCGGGACTTGGCTTGACAACTACATCACTCTTTTGTGCATAAGGATATCTATAAGGCCTAATGTTTGGAGGAACGCTTCCTGGAATCAAATGAATAACATGATCATGATCACGAATAGGTGAGAGGCCCTTGGGAGTCTCAAATACCTTGGAATGATTGTCTAATACTTTTTTGAGATCTAGAGAAATAGATGATTTCATTGTATGAACCTCTAGTGAGCATAATTGTGCAATTATGCCTCGTTTTTCTTTAGTCAATAACTTTGTCATACCATTAGAGCTTATTATATTCCCTGGTTTCCCTACGATACCTCTTAATTAAACTTCATTTCCTTCCCAAGAAAGTTTCAAGAAATGTTCTTGAAAAAAAAATTTATCGTCCCCAAATATTGTAACCATCGAACTCCTAGTACAACATCAACACCACCCATTAGAATGGAAAGAATTGAACTATTCAATACATATTCCCCCATGGTTAGCTTAATATTGTGAAACTTTCTAAATAAATTTATAGTTCCTCCATTTACAACCATCACTTGAAACTCTAGTGTTGGATATAGAAAGGAATTCAATTCCTTTACTATCTTACAATGAATAAAATTATGGGTAATACCTTAATTAATCAACACTATTACCTTTTTCTTCTTGATATATCCTTCTATCCTGAGAGTTTTAGGAGTAGTAATTCCTGCCAAGGCATTACAAGATATGGTCAGATTCATTTCTTCTTTCTTTGGGGTTGGTTCCTAGTGTATATCCTCCTCTTTTGATGTTCCTTGTTCATTTTCTTCCTCCTCTTCACAATCTATGTAAAATATTCTTTTCTCAACACACTTATGACCTTTAGTGTATTTTCTATCACAACTGTAAGAAAGTCCCTTTGCTCTTTTTTCCTCCAATTTTAATGGTGTAAGCTTTTTAGGTTTTGTAAGGATAGGAGCAATAACACTTCCATCTTTATAGTTGTGAGTGGTAGATTTCCTTGTTTCCATAATTTTTCTTTCAACTTTTCAGGCCACCTTCAATTCCTTATCTAATGAATCAAGCTCTCGAAGGCGAACCTCATGTTGGGTGTGATCCTTTAAATTCACTATGAAGATATCAATAATATGCTCCTCTAGAATATCGGTTACCTTGATATTCAATTTTTGGAAGTCCTCAATGTTCTCCGCCATTGAACCCTTTTGTTTGAGATTTATCAATTGGTTAAAGAAGGTGTTTCTCTTTTTATCCTCATAATGTGCTATCATTTCCTCCGTAAAAATTGACAAAGTGACAAGGGGTTTACAAGAACATATCCATTGATACCATACAAACTAGTTGGGTTCTAAATATAAAGATGCAATGTGTACCTTTTATGTGTGTTTCACATCATGGAGATCAAAATATCACTCCATCTCTAGTATCCATGTGATTGGATCCTTGCCATCAAAATTCCTCATATCGATCTTTGGGATGTGGTGGGTCTTAAACCCAAAATTGGAGTCTCTAAAATCATAATTCATGTTATTTTTTTCCTCATCCTGGTTTTCATGGATTACCTTGTCCCCGTTGGGGATCCTTTCTTATAGTAACTTTGTCAACCCTTCCTTCAGCCCTTCCATCTTCAAATTCATCATTGCTTCCACGATTTTTAAACCATCCTTCAAATCATTCATGTCCGTTTTTATTTTTACTTCTAACCCATCCATCTTAACATTCATCATGGCTTCCAATTCATTTTCGGTTACTCTCGTAATTTTGATATATCATGTTGCATTTGTTCCTCTTCTTCATTCATCATAGAAAAGATTTATGGTTTCTTACTATGTGTGTCAATTTTTTTTTATTTTTTTTTTCGAGATGTTTTGGAATCAAACAATGATATCTATGCTTCATTGCGCCCTTTGAATCACTTCAAACTAATTTTTCAAACAAAAGTTATGCAATTTTTTTAAAAATACACACATTTTTCTTGATTTTTAGGAGCTCGATATTGTAACTATTGTATCTATGTAATTTCGGATCTCCAAGGTCTGAAATTTTGTCTTGTGGTATCCCTCTAAGTCTTCTTTCCAGGCGAATAATTCATACAAATATTGAATTCTCTAAAAAAAAAAGTTATGCCCAATATCCCATGATGACCTGATTATAAATTGGTTTAGTAGAGGTAACTCATACGGAGTTCCACGTGTCATTGTTTTGACCTTCAACCCTGAAACTAATATATGAAAAACTAAATTTTGTGCACTTTTATTCACTTCTTACAAAATTCAAATCTTATGCTCGGAGAGAAAGTTATGATTATTTTCCCTAGGTCACCTATTTGAGATGGAATCATGGAGCCTATGAAAACCCTAACTTCCTCGGATCATATCTCTGAAAATATAGCAAACCAAGATCTGAAATTCATACATGAAGTTCACCAATATTTCATCTCTATGTGGTTACAATTTCATCTTCTTACGTCCCGTAGAAAAAAAAGTTATAGAGAAAATTTCAAGATGACTTGTTTGAAGAAACGAAACCCTGGAATCCAAAGCTTTGATACCAAATGTTATGAAACCAGCTCACAGAAAATATAGATCAACAACTTAAAAATTATCCTCTTCAAGGAGTAAACCTCCTTTACATTACATAAATGAACAATTCTTTGATGATACAAATGATAAGACCTCCTTGGTTTATATTGGAGTCTAAAGGGTCACAATATAATTAGAGCCTTCATAACAGTAATAATTTAAGGGGACAAAAATAACAATAATGGACTTCTATGGGGCACAATAATAATAATATGGGGGCTACATGGGCACAACAATAACAATAGGGGCTCCACTAATAAGAACAATAAGGGGGCTACACTAGTATTATAGGGACCTAACATCTTGTTTAACAACAACATCATACTCCTGGTACCTAGATCCGCAAGAAAACTCTACATCTATCTCTCCATCCACTGATCTGAAAATCATTTGTGAGTGATCACAGTTAATTAATTAATTAATGAAGGTACTACAGACTCATGTGCTAGTGTGTGTCTATGTTATCTTAGGCAATGGATCAATAAGGTTGCAAAATACACAAACACTGGAAAATGGAAAACAAGAAGAGAAACATAGTAAGCAAACACAACAATTTAATAAGGAGTTCACCCATTCCTCCTCCGCTACATCTCCGGTCTAGCTTTTAGTGGTGGCCTTCTTTATTGTGTCTTTAAGCAGAGTTTTTATAATGAGGAGCTCAATTTAAGTCTCCTGGAATAGATGATGCTTAGCAGGGTGGTACTTGGATTCCCCAAGCCACTAGAGTGCATAGCTACCCCTTACCAAGTCTCGACCTCAACTGGTCTTGATGGGATGAGTCCAATTTGGTACTCAGTTCCCGACCAGTATCCTCTCAAGGATTGCTTGAACCTTTCAAGCCTTCTGTCTGCTCAATGTTGCCTTAGCTCTGTAGGTCAGCTCAGCTCTCTGTTCTCTGCTTCTTGCTTCCTCTCTGTTCTGTCTCCTCTGTCTCCTTGTTCCTTCTTCTCACTTGTCTCTGTTCTCTGTCTGTTCGTGGCTTAAAGCCAGTCTGTCTCATGACCGTTCACTTCCTCTTCCGTCCCTTCGGTTCACCTATTATTGTCTGCTAGGAATTCCCTGCCTCTATGTCATCGCCACTGTGTAATGTTTCACAAGGAGGTGGCCACTTGTCCCTTCACGAACTGAGCGCCAACTCTTCCACAAACGGTTCGTTATTTCGGTTATGCCACGAAATGATTCATCCGCCAGCTTAGTGGTCAATTCGGACTTCAACCTTTATATGTCGTAGCTCAATTCTCCCTCTGAATCTGGTTTCCCATCGGGCGCAATCTCCACCGTTAGATCTGGGGCCTCCAGATCCTACGTTTATCGCTCTTGTCGTGCGGTTGACTTGCTCAAACATTAGCCTGTGATAAGAGTGGTTTTCTCTCTCATCCGCCAAACACACGTCAATCAATGTATGGAATCACTCAGTTCTCTTGCAAACCTGCTTACCGCCCGAAACGCCTCCGATATTCCGTCGGTTTTGGAGTACGAGACCCTCCTTCAGTTTTAGCACTTTTCCCACAGTTTCTTGGCTTCCCTTGTGACCGAGTGCATGGGACCTTTCCTTCTCGAGGGGTTTTGCGAAATGGCCTCCGTTTTCTAATCTGGATTTCCCAATTGCTAGTTTGCGCCACTGCGCAGTCTCCATGAGCCTCGATTAGCGTTCTTTGACCGAGGTCCTTGTCATTCCTTGCTGGCTACAAACTGCCACTATCTACAGATCCTTCCCAATAGCTCTTTGTTCACAAGTTTTTGAAGTCTGTCATTCATTCTTAAGTTTTAGCAGTCATGGAGTTGTTTGAGGATACAATTTGGATCACGGCCTTCCCGGTAAAAAAGCTTTTGGACCACCAAAAGTTCGTTTTCAAGCATCAACTAAGTGAGGGTACAATTGTCTCACTTGTCCAATCTCTATCCATTTTTCACCGCTCCGCTTTGAACCCTGGAGTCCAATTTTAGGGTACTCAACATCTCCCCTGCACATTGTTCTCACCTTCCTGTCTACAACCGTCTTCATGCAATGCATTAAGATATTCAGGTAATAGGTCATCAATAGAAGGCAATTGACTCTCTTCTTTAGGATATTAAATTAACGAAGGTTCAAATAACCTCAAGCAATCTGCATTCATGATTGAGTAGATGTGCATGTAAGCTGGTAGATCAAGGCGAAAAGCATTCTCACCAATTTTCTCAAGTATCTTGAAAGGTCCATACCTAATAGATTTTAGTTTTTTACCTTCACCTTGCATCCTGTCTTTGCTTATATACAACCATATTTTATCACCAACTTGGAAACTATGCTCCATTCGATGCTTGTCATGCCTTGCCTTGTATTTGGCTTGTCTCTTTTCCAGTTGTTCTTGTACTGCCTAGTGAATCTCTTGGATTTGTTCAATGAACCTAGTTGCCCTATCCACATCACTGTGTCCCTCAACTGTTGTGTCTTTACCAAAGAAAAATCCAAAGGAGACCTTGGTGTGAAACCAAAACAAGTCTCAAAAGGAGATCTCTGTGTAGAAGAATGTTTTGCTCGGTTGTAAGCATGTTGCACATAACACAAATGTTCATCCCAAAGTTGAGAATGTTTCCTACAATATCCTCTAAGTAACTGGATCACTGTCCCGTTGACTACTTATGTTTGGCCATCAATTTGTGGATGGAAAGTTGTGCTTTTCTTCAGTTTGGTGTCCATCAGTTCCCATAGACTTGAGAAAAACTTTCCCACAAATCGGGTGTCTTGATCAGATACAATGGAAGTGGGTAATCCAAAATGAAACCATACATGTTGAAAGAATAGTTTTGCAGTTTGTTCAGCTAAAATCTGTTTATTACAAGGTATCAAAATACACATTTTGTTGAACCTATCCACAACAACATACAGATAGTCATGACCTTTCCTAGATTTAGGCAGTCCTCCAACAAAATCCATGGAAACACTTTTCCAAGGATGAGAAGGAACTGGTAATGAAGTGTACAAGCCTAGTTTTATGTTGATGGGCTTGCTTTTAGCACAGATAGTACACCCTCTTACATATCTAGAAACGGTCTCATTCATTTTTGGCCAATAACAAAATCTTTGCAGTTGTGCAACTATTTTACTTACCCCAAAGTGACGTGATATTAGAGAAGTGTGTGCTTCTCGAATTATCTTTACTCTTTCAGTTTGTGGAATGCATAACTTCCCACAATGATATAGGAGTCGATCCTTTACATGATAATCCAATTCTTCTACTCGTTTGCCTTGACTTAAAGTTGCATATACATCTTTGAAGTCTATATCTTGAGCATATTGTTCAATGTAGCTCTCATGTAACACAAAATTATGCTTAAGTATAATAGATGCATTTACAATGGGTCTTGATAACACATCTGAAACTTTATTGTGTATGCCCTTTTTATATCTGATGACTAAATGAGAATATTGTAGAAAACCCATCCATCTATAGTGTCTTGATTGTTGTAACTTAGTTGGGAGTGTAGATATTGAATTGGTTGATGATCAATATGTATTATTGTCTCTTTGCCCATTAAGTCATGTTTCCACTTTTTCACACTCTATACTAATGCATACAATTCTTTATCATATGTAGGATAGTTAACTACTGCATAATTAAATGTCTCAGAATGATAACATATGGGTTTACCGTGTTGTGTCAACACTGCTCACATGGCATAGTCATTGGCATTCATTTGGATCTCAAACGGCCTTTGAAGATCAGGCAGTTCTAGTATTGGTGTTGTACTAATCTTTTCTTTCAAGGTGTTGAAGGCTTTCTGCTATTTGCCTCCCCACTAAAACACCTTGTTCAATCCTGTTAAAGCATGTAAGGGAGCTTCAATTAAGGAAAAGTTAGAAATGAACTTTCTCGAATATTGTGCTGCTCCTAAGAAGCTCCTAACTTCTGTAGCAGATTTGGGTTTAGGCCAGTTTACAATGAATGCCACCTTAGAGGGATCTATCTTGAATTCACCACCCCCTACTATATGTCCGAAATAATTCAAATATATTTTGACAAATTCACATTTTAAGAGTTTAACATAAAGTTTTTCTCTTTTCAAAACATCTAGTGTCTGCTTAACATGCTTTAAATGTTCTTCCCATGTTTTGCTAAATATCATAATTTCATCTAGATACACAATAACAAAATCATCAAGAAAAGGTTTGAGTACATCATTCATTAATCTCATGAAAGTGGCGGGAGCATTAGTTAAGCCAAAAGGCATAACCAGCCACTCATACAATCCCTGCTTTGTCTTGAAAGCAGTCTTCCATGCATCTTGTTTTCCAACTCTGACCTGATGATATCCACTATGCAAGCCTAACTTGGAAAAATAAACAACTTTTTTCAATTGATCCAAAAGATCATCTATGTGAGGAAGGGGATAACGATTTTTGATTGTTATATTATTCAGTGCTCAGTAATCAATGCACATTCTCCATGAGCCATCTTTCTTTCTCACCAAGACGATTGGTGACCCACATGGTGATGTGCTAGGTCTGAGGAACCCCTTCTTGAGCAACTCGTATACTTGCTTCTTAATTTCTGAGTTCTCTAAAGTGGACAACCTGTACATTCCAATGTTAGGCAATGGAGCATCTTGCTACAAATTGATTTCATGCACTATTTCCTTTTTGCGTGGCAGACCTTTAGGTTTTTGAAACAAGATGTCATACTCTGAAACAACTTTTTCTAAATCGGCTTGTTGTTTAGCATCACAACCCTCAAATACATTGGTTTTATCAGGTTTCTTTTCCTTTACAATCATCAGTAAAAATTGTTTGAATGAATTTATCATTCGTTTCATTTACTCTGAGTTTATGAGAGTATAACTATTCTTGAGCTTATGAGCTCTTACAAAGTATTTGATTCCATCTTTAACGAGTAGATACTTGTTCTCAGCTCTATAGAAGATAGCTTTTATGTCATACAAGTAAGGAATTCCTAAAACAATTCCACATATAACCAATGGAATTATGTCTAACTCAACCTCATCTACAAATGTTGACCTAAAATAAAACTTGAGTTTGCATTGTCTAGCCACTTGTAGTTGTGCTTTATCATTGAACCATCCTAATGGGTATGGTTTCTTGTGAGGTGTAGTCAGTAATCCCAACTTCTTTACAATTGCTTCATAAATTAAATTTGTTTGTGAGCCACTATCAAACAAAGTATCAATCTTTTGATGTTTGGAAATAACCCGAATATGGAAAAGCTCATGTCTTTTTCTCTCATTTTCTTCATCAGTAGTAGATTGTGTAGAATTACTAGTAGATGCTTCAGAAGTCTTACCTTTTATAACTGTGGCTACAATGGTTGTTTCATATCTTAAATCTGACCCCAAATCTTTCTGAATAGCTGCAACAGTCTTCTTCTTTTTGCCCTCGAACTTCTTAGGTCTCAGCTCCAGATGCAGAATCCAATAGTGCTCATCATCATGCCCATCCTTCTTACAGTGAGTGCATGAAGCCTTGCTTTTCTATGCAGTTTTGGCCTTCCTTGCTTTCCATTTCTGTTTTCTTTTCTCCTTATTCTTGCTTGCAGTGTGTTTGGATGATCCCCCAACTTCTGGACTTCCATTCTCTCCTCTAGCTTCTAGATGAGTAGCTTGAACAGATACCTCATCTATACTAGTGGGATTAAACATGAGGATAGTGTGCCTCATGTAGCTATGTAGACCACCGATGTACTTCAACAGAAGTCTCAGGTTGAGTTCTAATGAGATTCCTAGAATCAATGCTCTCTTCCTAAATTCTTGGGTGTAACCTTGTACACTTTTCCCTTTCAACTGTCGAAGAGTTTTCCAGCTCATCATGGCTTGTTGCATGTAGGCTAGTGGATAGAACTGCTTTTTTATTGCAAAAACAAATTCACTCCAGATAGAAATAGTCTTACCATGTCTCTTCATTTTAGCTTGGGTCTTGCCTTCCTACCAAACCAAGGCAGTGCCTCTAAGGCGTAGGCTTGCCAGCTTAATCTTGCTATTGTCTGAATCAATACTATGAACTCTACAATAAACATCAATTTTTCTAATCCAATTGTTCAGTTTTTCTGCATTCAACTCTTCATCATATATAGGTAAATCAAATTTAACATCTAGTTTAATCAAAGATGTCTTCTTTTTATGTTCAGGGCTATTAGGAGGCATGAGAAACTTTTGCTCTTTCCCTTTGTCTTTTGAGTGGTCATGCAGGAGAGACTCTTCTTCTCCTTTGTCTTGTTTGGAGCCTGATGAATCTTCATCCTTATGTTTTCTAAAGTCCTTATACATTTCCTCTACCGTGGACCTTATGGCTAGGAAACTATCTATGAATTGAGGGTCTGGCCCTATAGAACCTTCTTTTGACATTGTCTTCTAAGGATAGACTCTCCAAATTTCAGGATTAGTTTCGACCAACTCTCCTTCTCCTAATTTGAGCTTTGATCTAGTTAGCATTCAATAGCTAAATCCAGCACAAGCTTGTCTAACCTTAACAACCTAAAGCTCTGATACCACTTAATCTAAAAATCACTTGTGAGTGATATCAATTAATTAATTAATTAATTAAGGTATTACAAACTCATGTGCTGGTGTGTGTCTATGTTACCTTAGGCAACAAATCTATAATATTGCAAAATACACAGACACTGGAAAATAGAAAACAGTAAGAGAAATATAGCAAGCAAACACAACAATTTAATAAGGATTTCACCCAATCCTCCCAGGCTACATCTCCAGTCCAGCTTTCAATGGTGGCCTTCTTTATTGTGTCTTTAAGCAGAGTTTTTACAATGAGGAGCTCAATTTGAGACTCCGGGAACAAATGATGCTTAGTACGGTGGTACTTGGATTCCCCAAGCCACTAGAGTGCATAGACTCCCCCTTACCAAGTCTCGACCTCAACTAGTCTCGATGGGATGAGTCCAATTTGGTACTCAATTCCCGACAGGTATCCTCTCAGGGATTGCTTGAACCTCTTAAGCCTTATATCTGCTCGATGTTGCCTTAGTTCTGCAGGTCAGCTCGGCTCTCTGTTCTCTGCTTCTTGCCTCCTCTCTGTTCTGTCTCCTCTATCTCCTTGTTCCTTCTTCTCACTTGTCTCTGTTCTCTATCTGTTCGTGGCTTAAAGTCAATCTATCTCATGATTGTTCGCTTCCTCTTCCGTCCCTTTGGTTCGCCTGTTGTTGTCCGCTTGGAATTCCTTACCTCTGCATCATCGCCATTGTGTAACGTTTCACAGGGAGGTGGCCACTTGTCCCTCTACGAACTAAGTGCTAGCTCTTCCTCAAATAGTTCGTTATTTCGGTTATTCCACGAAATGATTCATCCACCAGCTTAGCGGTCAATTCGTACTTCAACCTTTATATGTTGTAACTTAATTCTCCCTCAATCCGATTTCCCATCGGGCGCAATCTTCGTTGTAAGATATGGGGCCTCCAGATCCTACGTTTATCGCTCTTATCGCGCGGTTGACTTGCTCGAACGTTAGCCTGCGATGAGAGCGGTTTTCTCTCTCATCCGCCGGACACGCGTCAATCAACGTATGGAATCACTCGGTTCTCTGGCAAACCCGCTTACCGCCCAAAACGCCTCCGATATTCCGCCGGTTTTGGAGCGCGGGACTCGCCTTCAGTTTTAGTGCTTTTCCCACAGTTTCTTGGCTTCCCTTGTGACCGAGCGCTCGGGGGTTTTCCTTCTCAAGGGGTTTTGCTTAGCACTAATCACGCATCAGAAATGGCCTCTGTTTTCTAATATGGATTTCCCAATTGCTAGTTTGTGTCACTACGTGGTCTACATGGGCCTTAGTCAACACACTTTGACCAAGGTCCTCATCATTCCTTGCTGGCTACAAACTGCCACTATCCAGAGGTCCTTCTTGATAGCTCTTTGTTCACAAGTTTTTGAAATTTGTCATTCATTCTTAAGTTTTAACAGTCATGGAGTTGTTTGAGGATCCAATTCGAATCATCCACTAGGCCAAATAAACCCTTAGTAACAAAGGCATCCCCTTGAAGCCAATTCCTGCCTTCGACTCTGATACCATGTTAAAAGTTAAAGAGAGAGACTTATATTTAATAAGAGAAACATTACACCACCAGAAAAAAGAAATACATAAACACAATACACGTCATGTTTACCTTGGAAGAACTCCAACTCCATGGAAAAACCCATCTAACATAATTCCATTAGGTCCCTTGGCCAAAACCCAACCAATCTAGCCAAGTGATCCTTCACCGCTCACATCCCCTAACCCATTACAATAGATTCTTCACCTAGCCTTTTAAATGCTTCATTACATGAATTTCATAGGAGCAAAACCATGGGTACACAAAACCATGTTCCCAAAACCATTGTTGTTTGACTCGTTTAACTTTGACTCTTTCCCCTCATCAAGTTGATCTAAAAAATCTATAGCATCAACCACCACCAACGACACACCAACAATTCCCAAAATCTCCCAACTATGCTACCTCCTTCTCTTATCAATAAACCATCCCATTTCCTTATCCTCAATCAAGTGGGAACAAGGGGTCACAACAATTGTAACATATTGCTACAAAATAACCATACTCAAAAAATAAACTACATAATAGTGATTTGAAGGTAAAATCTACGATCTCACCAGATAAATAATCGTTCAACTAGTCCACTAAACTTCTCATCACTAAGTGTACTCATGCTAATGGCTAGCCTTGGATCATCTCCTCCAAAACCTCCATCTATGCTCGTGTAATATTGTGTAAGGCCATACTCTCATAAATCCACACAATCAACATGGCAATAGTGTGGATCCATACATCTTGAATGTTGTCGATCTAAATAGCCCCTCCCCCTACTTGCTCGAGAATGTCATAGTTTCAATGGGCCCAATCTTCTTATGGATCATAGTGCACTTAAAGAACCTCCATAATCCATACTAGATTATGTCTTGTCAAGTAGGAGGTATAGATCACTATACCATCCCATATTTCACTGTAACCCCACTTTTGCTAATGGAATGACATGTTGAATATCGACTCCTACACATCACCATTTAATGTCAAGATTGTATTAAAAAAAAATGAGAAAACCCCCAAAAGGAAATTTAGTGGGTTCATGAAACTGTTTATAGTTCATTCATGTGGATGTTCACATGATTGTTCTCAATCTAGTCATGACAATGCCCATGTGATTTTTCATAATCTAGTCACATAGATGCCCATGTGACTATTCACAATGGATTTGAGCACAACTATAGTAGTAGGTGTGGCTTTCTTAAATAGAAGTGGTGCTTTAATGTGTATGGATGGTGTTTTAATGCCTAAGCATTTGAAACAGGGTTTTATTTCAATTCATAAGCCAATTCTGGCAGAGAATAGATATGTGTCTAGTTATTAGCGAAGGAGCATCCATGAGTAAATATTATAAGTATGTCGAAGGGAAAAAAATCCTTTTATCACACCTTACTTTTTCCTTAAGCCCTTTTAATTATATCATCCTTAAACCTATCTCTTTTTAAAGTAAGGTTTAACATATCCAAGTCACAAAATTCCCACATTAATTGCTAGTGGGTTTTCATTCAAGCCTTGGCAATCTTCAATAAGTCAATATTTGGGTTTGAAAAAAACATATTGAAGGTTCTCACACAAGGGAGTCTAGTTTTTAACCACTATTAGTAGGGGAATTAAGTTTTTTTAATTCTTTTGATGAGTGACTTTGGTACAAATCAACCCTTCATTTAGGTCCCAGATGGCTTGTTTTTTCTTAACCCACATTTCTTATAGGAAGGAAATCAATTTTGTTATAGAAATAAGCCCAACAAAACTAGCCAATTCATATCAATACAATACTCATACACACCTCCCCTAGGGCATCCTCAAGGTAAGGACTTACATACAACATTAGTAATCCCTTCTACAAATAAGCACCACTAGAAATGGTGAACAAATATCACCCAATATGTGTTCTTACCATCTAATATGTTACATTGAGTTCATTAATAACTACACATTAATTACACTGATAGGTGTGTTAATATGTCTTCTATAATTTTAATTTAATTATCAATAATTATTAGGTGGATGGTACAAATTTAACCCTGGTGGAATGTGCTAGCATATTCATAGTAGTATTCATAGAGCAAGGGTTTAGATTTATCTCCAAGTTAGTTATGTTATTTTAATTAATTTATCTCAAATTAATTAATTAAACTAAATTTCATATCAACACATCATATTGGGCATGTAATATTGATAAACCATGGCATTGACCCATGGTATTGTGACAAGTAATGTTTACAAATTAAGAATTTCTATAATAAAATGGAAGTAAATGTTTATGGTTAAAAATATTGTTACATGTTTTTTAAAATATATATATATTTACCTTAGATCAATTATTTTGATACTTAATAATAATAATAATTTAAAATAAAATCGTAAAATAATTAGTTTGTATAATTTCATTTAATCCCGATGATATAAAATGTATTATTACTATCCATTTATTTTCGATTTTTTCGATTTTTATCACCCTCTACGAACTACAACCAGAGAAAGAATTGGTTTATATAAATCTATTGTGAACGATCTGAATATTGTCTATATCTGGCTGAGGTTATATGCTATTTTGTGGTGTTGTATCGTATGTCTCATTCCATTCGATCCGGCACATCGATCCTGACAAAATGGCACGCGTGCAAGGATTGCTCTATCAGTCGGGATTGCTCTATCAGTCGAGAGTGGACCAACAAAGTAGGGTTCCGACAAATAAGCATGAGGTCATCGTCCACTTGTTTGGGTATGCGATTGGAGTTGTGTCTAATAAAGTGGAGGAATTGTCAGGACGACTAAAAGTGGCTGGAATTTAGATAAAAGAAATTCAAAAAAAATTGTAGATGTAGTGTTTGAATCATGTTTTTTTATGGTAGAAATGGATTCAGCACCATAAAAAATGTTTAAAACACCTAAAATTTTGAAGTTTAACAACTATAACTTGGATTTACAAAAATCCTTGCTAGATTTTCTCTAAATATGACCAAAATTTCCATAACTTTCCGGGCAACTCCTCCACCTACACGTGTGTGATTAGCCTACTGTAATCAAATTTAGATAAGCATGGCCATTTTTGACGAGGCAATTTCGGTCAAACTGTGTGGTCAAATTAAACCAATGGCATGCGCAATGCATCACCATCCATTTTCTGATGGGGCATTCATTGCATTGACCACATACCTATACCACTACATCTTGGACTTCCTCTCAAGGTAGATTCACACTTCCTATCGTTTCGATTTTGTTGGACCAGAAGGTTTTGCAACCAATCTTCTAAGATCATGAAGAAGATATTGTTCTAGCTCATATTAACTACTAATTTGGCTAAAAGATTCACTTGTTATCGTTTTGATTTTGTTGGATAGGAAAGTTTTATAATCCATTTTCTAAGATAATGAAAGAAGATATTTTTTACTTTATTTTAATTAGTTTACAAAATTAACAATAATAACAAAAATATAAATTTAAAAGACTAAAATATAAAATAATGATAGTATTGATAGTTTTTATATGTATGAAATATAAATTTCTCTTTATTACTATTTTTAGAAAAATAATTGAATTTTTTATTTTTAGTTATTATTTTCCGAGCATTAAAATGAAGTATTGAGATAAATTAGTTAACATAGATATTCAAATAGCTTAATTAAGTTTTAAACTGAAACATTTTTTAAAAATTACAAGAATTATACATATTCATTACATTTAAAAACAAAATATAAAATATTTTGAATTTAATTTTTTTAAGTTAGCCTAATGTTAAGTTATTTTATATAGGCATCAAGACATCAAGATATTTTATTCTATCCAAAAGTGAAAATGGAATCTTTTAACAACTAAGTAAACAAGCAAAGTGAAAGTAGGATTATTGTTATTTTATAATGCTTTTAATTAAAACTAATCAAATATTTATATTTTTTTTGTTTTTATTATAGTCCAATCTTATTTTTTATTTAAAAATTATTTTATTTTTTTATTTTTAAAATAACATGTGTTCAATTATATAAAAAATAATAATAATAATTACACATCTTCCTAATACTAAATTAAAACATATACATTTCACCACAATAAAAATTACTTTTTATAAATTTACCTCCATTAAAAAATATGGTACAAATATATATTCTATTATAAATATGAAAAAACCCTAATACAATATGTAAACACCAACCAAAATCTTCTGATCTCAAGAATTGAGATGTTGAGATACCATATTAAATGAACAAAGTCAAAATCAAGTGGAGTTGTAGGTCTCTTCACTAAATGGTATGTTATGGGTGGTAGTAGAGGTTTAGTGACCAGACTTAAATGCATAAAATGAAATCGCCAACTAGAGAAGAATTTTTAATGAGTGTTGAAGATGAATGGATTAAGATAATGGGAAGAGAGAACTAGTCGCCAGTCCTCAGTGAAACGTACGAAGCAAAGCACAACACGTGCCAATTGGGAAAAGAAGCAAAGTGTTGTGAATGAAGTATACATTTTGTCTTTTTATTGGCTTTCAAATATGTTCTCACGGGTTAATGGTTTTGATGATTCCTTTGCAATTGTATTGTCAAAATGTCTATCAAACTTTTATTAGATCAACTGAGTAGCTTACAGGTGTGAAACACCACCTATAAGATTGCCACTGCAGAACACACTCTGCCTTACAATCAATTGCATGAGAAATATATAGATGCAACACTCATTTAGGGAAGTTGAACATACTCCTAGAAAACAGGAACTATTACCCTATTAAGCCAGTTCTACACTAATCTTAACACTCCCCCTTAATGTAGAAATGGATTCACAGATATGCCTAACACTTCCATAAACAACTCAAATTTGATTCTACCAAGAGGTTTGGTAAAATTATCAGTAGCATTGTCACAATTATTACAATACTCAATATGGATTTCTTTTGATTGAACTTTCTCCCTGACAAGATGAAACTATGTACTGATATGCTTTGTGTTCTTATGGAATACTAGGTTATTTGCAAGTTTGATGGAGCTCTGGTTGTCGCATTTGATCATTGTTGCAACCTTCTGTTCTTCTCCAGCATCAAGAGAAGTCTCCTCAACCAGACTGCTTCACATGTTGTTGCACACATAGCTTGATATTCAGCTTCCACAGAAGACAAGGATAATGTGTTCTGCTTTTTGTTGCTCCATGTAATGACCCCGAATCCAATGCTAAATGCATAGCCTATTATGGATCATCTGTCATCTACATTTCTAACCCAATTAGAGTCTGAAAAACCTGTCAATCTAACATCACACGAATCCATATAAACAATACCAAAATCTAAGATACCTTAAAACACCTTTTGTTGCAACCCAATGGCTCTCAAGGGGCTTTGACATAAATTGGCTCAATGCATTAACTGCATACGCCAAATCAGGCCTAGTTGTAGTCAAGTAGATTAAACTCCCCACCAGGTGTCTATACAACATCACATATGCCTCCTTTGATCCATCATCATTCTGAAGTTTTAAATTCTGTTTTAGAGGTACTGCTGCAACTTTGCACTGATCCATTCTGAACTTTTCTAGTAAGCTCCTGACATACTTACTCTACGACAGAAAAGTTTGTCCAGAATCCCTCCACACTTCCAAACCCAAATAATAATGTAGCTCTCTTAGGTATTTTATCGCAAAGACTTGTGACATCTACTCCTTGATTTCTTTAATGAGATTATCAACATTCCCTATAATGATTAGATCATATACATATAAAGAAATCAAAACAATCCTCCCCTTTTTATCAAACACGGTATAAATATTAGGGTCATTTTTGCTCCTTTTATAACCATGCTACAGGAGAAATGAATCAATTTTGTCATACCATGACCTAGGTGCCTGTTTTAGTCCATACAATGTTTTCTTCAACCTGCAAACTAAATGTTCTTCCCCCTATTTGACAAACCCCTTAGGTTTCACTAAGTAGACTTCTACTTTTAAGTCCCCATTTAAAAATGCATATTTAACATCTAGATGGTGAATCATCCAATGGTGTTTAGTAGATAAAGCAATTATCATTATGATTGTGTTTAATTTAGCTACAGGGGCAAATGTTTCATCATAATCTATGCCTTCTTGTTGTGGATACCCCTTTGCAATCAACCTAGATTTATACTTATCTATGCTCCCATCTGCTTTAAATTTAGGCTTATATAGCCATTTCATCCTATGGGTTGTTTGCCTTTAGGTAGTTTAACTAAATCCCAAGTTTTGTTTTTGAGAATTGATTCATATTCCTCTTCCATAGCAGCCCTCCATTCATTATATTGACAAGCTTCTTTATAACTAGAGGGTTCAACAACATTCATCATACTAGTTATAAAAGAATTTTCCCTATATCTTGCTAGCAACTGAGCTTTCCTACCTGATCTCCTGAGTGGTGGGTTAGCTTCAAACCTTGTCCGAGCATCATTTTCTGGACTTGGCTTGACAACTACATCACTCTTTTGTGCATAAGGATATCTATAAGGCCTAATGTTTGGAGGAACACTTCTTGGAATCAAATGAATAACATGATCATGATCACGAATATGTGAGAGGCCCTTGGGAGTCTCAAATACCTTAGAATGATTGTCTAATACTTTTTGTAGATCTAGAGAAATAGATGATTTCATTGTATGAACCTCTAGTGAGCATAATTGTGCAATTATGCCTCATTTTTCTTTAGTCAATAACTTTGTCATACCATTAGAGCTTATTATATTCCCTAGTTTCCCTACAATACCTCTTAATTCAACTTCATTTCCTTCCCAAGAAAGTTTCAAGAAATGTTCTTGAAAAAAAAAAAGTTATCGTCCCCAAAGATTGTAACCATTGAACTCTTAGTACAACATCAACACCACCCATTAGAATGGAAAGAATTGGACTATTCAAAACATATTCCCCCATGGCTAGCTTAATATTGTGAAACTTTCTAAATAAATTTATAGTTCCTCCATTTGCAACCATCACTTGAAACTCCGATGTTGGATATAGAAAGCAATTCAATTCCTTGACTATTTACAATGAATAAAATTATGGGTAATACCTAAATCAATCAACACTATTACCTTTTTCTTCTTGATATATCCTTCTATCTTAAGAGCTTTAGGAGTGGTAATTCCTGCCAAGGCATTACAAGATATGGTTAGATTCATTTCTTCTTTCTTTGGGGTTGGTTCATAGTGTATATCCTCCTCTTTTAATGTTCCTTGTTCATTTTCTTCCTCCTCTTCACAATCTATGTAAAATATTTTTTTCTCAACACACTTATGACCTTTAGTGTATTTTCTATCACAACTGTAAGAAAGTCCTATTGCTCCTTTTCCCTCCAATTTTTATGGTGTAAACTTTGTAGGTTGTGTAAGGATAGGAGCAACAACACTTCCATCTTTATAGTTGCGAGTGGTATATTTCCTTGTTTCCATAATTTTTCTTTCAACTTTTCAGGCCACCTTGAATTCTTTATCTAATGAATCAGGCTCCCGAAGGCGAACCTCATGTTGGATGTGATCCTTTAAATTCCCTATGAAGGTATCAATCATATGCTCCTCTGGAATATCGGTACCTTGATATTCAATTTTTGGAAGTCCTCAATGTTCTCCGTCATTGAACCTTTTTGTTTGAGATTTATCAATTGGTTAAAGAAGGTGTTTCTCTTTGTATCCTCATAATGTGCTATCATTTCCTCCGTAGAAATTGACAAAGTGACAAGGGGTTTGCAAGAATAAATCCATTGATACCATTCAAACTGGTTGGGTTCTAAATATAAAGATGCAATGTGTACCTTTTACGTGTGTTGCACATCATGGAGATCAAAATATCACTCCATCTCTAGTATCCATGTGACTGGATCCTTGCCATCAAAATTCCTCATATCAATCTTTGGAATGTGGTGGGTCCTAAACTCAAAATTGGAGTCTCTAAAATCATAATTCATGTTATTTTTTTCCTCATCCTGGTTTTCATGGATTACCTTGTCACCGTTGGGGATCCTTTCTTATAGTAACTTTGTCAACCCTTCCTTTAGCCCTTCCATCTTGAAATTCATCATTACTTCCACGTTTTATAAACCATCCTTCAAATCATTCTCCTTTTGTATTTTTACTTCTAAACCATCCATATTAACATTCATCATGGCTTCCAATTCATTTTCAGTTACTCTCGTAATTTTGATTTATCATGTTGCATTTCTTCCTCTTCTTCGTTCATCATAGAAAATATTTATAGTTGCTTACTAGGCATGTCAATTTTTTTTCTTTTTTTCTTTTATTTTTTTTACTTTTTTCGAGACGTTTTGGAATCAAACAATGATATCTATTCTTCATTGTGCCCTTTGAATCACTTCAAACTGATTTTTCAAACAAAAGTTATGCAATTTTTTTAAAAATACACACCTTTTTCTTTATTTTTAGGAGCTCGATATTGTAACTATTGTATATATGTAATTTTGGATCTCCAAGGTCTGAAATTTTGTCTTGTGGTATCCCTCTAAGTCTTCTTTCCAGCCGCATAATTCATACAAATATTGAATTCTTCAAAAAAAAAGTTATGCCCAATATCCCATGATGACCTGATTATAAATTGGTTTAGTAGAGCTAACTCATACAGAGTTCCACGTGTCATTGTTTTGACCTTCGACCCTGAAACTAATATACGAAAAACTACATTTTGTGCACTTTTATTCACTTCTTACAAAATTCAAATATTATGCTCGGAGACAAAGTTATGATGATTTTCCCTAGGTAACCTATTTGAGATGGAATCATGGAGCCTATGAAAACCCTAACTTCCTCGGATCATATCTCCGAAAATATAGCAAACCAAGATCTGAAATTCATACATGAAGTTCACCAATATTTCATCTCTACGTGGTTACAATTTCATCTTCTTACGCCCCGTAGAAAAAAACGTTATAGAGAAAATTTCAAGATGACTTGTTTGAAGAAACGAAACCCTAGAATCCAAAGCTTTGATACCAAATGTTATGAAACCAACTCACAGAAAAGATAGATCAACAACTTAAAAATTATCCTCTTCAAGGGGTAAACCTCCTTTACATTACATAAATGAACAACTCTTTGATGCTACAAATGATAAGACCTCCTTGGTATATATTGGAGTCTAAGGGGTTGATATTCAAGTGAAACTGTTGCAGGTATGTAGACCACTTCTGATGGCGATCATTCTGCAATTTCCCTTGGGTCTGTATGAACTGCAGAGGTCGGTGGTCTGTGTGGATGACCGTTTCCTTCCCCAAAATGTAATGCTTCCATTGTCGGCAGGCCTTTACAATGGAATACATCTCTTTATCATAAGTGGGGTACTTCCGGACTGTGTCTGAAAGTGTTTCACTGTGATATGCCACTGGATGTCCATGTTGAGTAAGGACTGCCCCAATAGCATAGTCAGAGGCATCTGTCTCGACCTCAAATTGTTGTTGTAAATCTGGTAACGCGAGCACAGGTGCCGTGCAGAGGCGATCCTTCAACTCCCTGAATGCTTTCTGTTGAGATTCAGACCAAAAGAATTTTGCTTTCGCCCCGCCCTTGGTGACTTGACTCAAGGGCCACGAAATATGAGAAAACCCCAACACAAACCTGCGGTAGAAGTTGGCAAGACCTAGAAATCTGCGGAGCTCTGTTAGAGTGGTTGGAGAGGGCCAATCCCGAATGACTTGGACCTTGGCTGGATCGACATGCACCCCCTGTTCATCAATGATGTATCCTAGATATTGAACCTGGGTCATGCCAAAAGTGCATTTCTCCAAATTGGCATATAGCTTGTGTTGCCGCAGTGTTTGGAGAACCTGTCGGATGTGGTTGAGGTGCTCTTCCCAACTCTGGCTGAAGATCAGAATGTCATCCAAGTATACTACTACAAAGGAGTTGGTGAATGGCCGCAAGATGTCATCCATTAGCCTCGTAAAGGTTTCAGGAGCATTCGTCAATCCGAAAGGCATGACCAACCATTCGAAGAGGCCCTCCTTGGATTTGAAGGCAGTCTTCCACACATCTGAGGGCTCGATCGGAACCTGGTGATATCCTGACTTCAGATCGATCTTGCTGAAATATTTCGCCCCTTTTAGTTGGTCTAGGAGGTCATCAATCCGCGGGATCGGGTATCTGTTACGGACAGTGATCTTGTTCAGCGCCCGATAGTCAATACAGAGTCTCCACGTACCATCCTTCTTCTGTACCAGCACTATTGGGCTCCCACAGGGCGAAGAACTCGGACGGATGTGACCTTTCTCCAGGAGCTCCTGAATCTGCCTCCTGATTTCATTGTTCTCCATAACAGATCGCCGATAAATTGGTCCATTGGGTAGCGGTGCACCTGGGGTCAGATCGATGGAGTGCTTGACTTGACAGTGCAGAGGAACCCCTGCGGGGAGGTGAAGATGTCCTCGTACTCCTCCACAATCTTGTCCATCTGTAGTTTCCGTGCAGAGGGGCCCCGTTTGGAGGCTGCGGCCACTGTCTTCTTCTTTCCTTGAGGGCGTATCATCAGGAAAACAAATTTCCTGGTTTTAGAAATGATCTTACTGCATTGTTTTGCAGTAATCAGAGAGAGGGCGGCAGGTGGTGCCACCTCTGGTATCCTGAACAACTTACTTCCCAATGTAATAATAACAGCACGGGGCCTTGATTCATACACAGCATGTCGCTTCCACAAGTATGGTTGTCCTAGTAATACATCACAAACCTCAAGGGGAGCAATGTCACACAATACCTCATCCGTGAAGGGCTTGATGTTGTACGGAAGGCGACACTGTTGGCTCACGCGAAGATCTGTCCTTGGTGAAGCCACCCAATGGTGTATGGCTGTGGATGTGTTGTGGTCGGTAAGC
>APFE030831811.1:0-21655 GCA_000404065.3 Pinus taeda
AGACTTTCAATTTGGTTTGATCAACTGTTAGGCAAAGGATTTCCCAACCCAAGTGAATGAAAGTGTCGTGTTCAAGAGTGGTTACAAAGTATGACAAACAGGTTCATTTTTCTCTCTTTTCCCCCACCATTTCTGGCAAGTATCTCTTTATTTTTTACAAGCTTAAGGAGGATAACATATGCTTGATTATAAGCTCACCCTTCGAGTGAGTCCAACTTAGTTTAAATTCGAACCCTAAGAAGGAGTGGTCCGTTCCTGTTTGTAATTGAATAGGTCCTTTATTGTCGAAATTTTAACGAGTCCAGTATAGGAGAAACTCGGCGTTTTTCATTATTAGAGAGTCTGAAAAAACTTAAGAAGACTCCAGTGTTGACTTTTTCGTAAATTTGTGTCTCCCAAGCCCGAAAAAGTATAAAATAATACTTGAGAGAACCGCTTGATCTTTTACGACCATGGAGTACTTTTCGTCATTAGTGTCTTTGATCCAAAAAAGTAAGAAAGCGATCAAGGATACATCGTTTTATAACCAATATCGAATTTGAAACGATAAAAATCCGGCAACCTTTTTATGTTTTTACGGTCAGAAAAGAGCTGTAAATGGACCGTCTTTTAATTCCATTTTAACGAGCTTAAAAGAAAAACTCGGCAGTATTTTCATGTTTTAGGAGTCAGAAAAGAGCTTAAAGGTGACTCTAGCTTTTTTTTTCGCCGAAAATGATAGATTTCGCCTGAATAATCCGTTATCTTGCACAAAAACACAAACATTACTCATACCTATTTGAAATGGATAAAAATGTCGCAAGAATACCTTTTCAAAGTGAAACATAAACCAAATTTGCAATTTATTTACTCAAAAAAACTTATAAAAAGGGCCTTTTTAAATTCGATTTTTAACCATTGTGATTTGGGGTGAGAAAATAGTGCTTTTGCTCAGAAAATTCCCATGAAGATTGCGGAAAATCCAACCGTCGGAATCGAACGCCGTTCTCTCCAGGTAATCCACATCATCCTACTCTTCATTTTTAACCATTTCAATTTTCATTTTAGTCTTTCATTTCATTTTTTGGGAGGGTTTTTAGGCATAAAACCCGCGCTCGGGGTCCGCAGGTTTACCACTGCGGACCTCGACTTTTTCTCCATTGGAAAAAAGCTCGGGGTCTGCACCTTACGTGTAGACAAAGTGCGGTCCCACGCACTGTGTCTAATGCTTAGGGTGCGGTCCCCGCCGCGAAGTTTTTTAACCCAAAATTCCTCAAAAACAGACCAATGAAAACATTTTCTATCATTCTAATTCATCTTTATGCTTGATGTAGGTAGTGCATCATGCTAGATTGGTGTGAACGAGAGCACGAGGACGTGGATGCTGCCGCATGGAATCATCAGCCTTCACTTGATGTTTTGAGGGCGTGTGGCTTGTACAAATACTGGGCCATTCCTGGCATGAGGGCTCAGGTGGATTTCTTACAGTGGATGGTTGACAGATGGGGCGTTCAGGACCAGTGCTTCTTTATTGGCGGCCACTAGCTCGAAATCGAGCCGGTGGATATATATTTCTTGACTGGTTTGCCTAAGAGAGGCGCTGACTTGACTCTGTTCGGGACTAGGGCAGGTGGTCAGTCTGTCGATAGCCTCCGGCTAGAGTACTGCAACAGCCAGGATAGAGACAAAGGGATAGATATAAAGACCATATCCCGTCCTGAGCTCATGGTGATTGCGTTCACTGTTACTAGACTTTGCGGAGCTATCGCATTACATATTGCCACTGGATCCCAGATGCCTATGGTAGTTGATTGCTTCCGAGGCACCATCTTCAACTGGTGCGATGTTGTATTGGCCAATGTGAAGGGCCATCTGACCAGGGCCAAGAACAGACGACTTAAGACTTTTGGTTATGGGGCTTTAGTCGTGAGTTTTGGCCTGGAGAGGGTTCCTATGCTGATCCCGCAACACCTTACTGTTGGAGCTGAGCTTCCTCGAGAGCCCAAACTGATGCGATGGGTCACAGTTATGGCCCGTCATCCTGATGAGGGGACCGAGGTCATTCGGTTCAAACCTAAGTATTTCCAATGGTTGGAGAACCAGGTTTTTTCTATCCAGGACTTCCCTTATGCTGGGATTGATTTTCGTGGAGACCCAGACATGGCTCTTCCTCTAAGAGAGCAGTGGGACGACTCAGGTAAAATCATTTTTCAACATTTTCCTAATTTTAATTTTTATTTTTATTTTTATATCGTCCCAAAACTGATAGTAAAAATTTTCAAAATGCAGATGTGGGCCCACAGTGACCAGCCGCTCTCCGGCCTTACGAGAGAAAACAACCAGTTGCACCAGCTCCAGCCCCACAGGACGAATCATCGGAGACCTTGGCCGAGCTGGAGAGTCATTTAGAATGCCTGACAGGGGACATGCCCGAGACTAGTATAGATGACATCCCTCTTCGACTTCAGTGTTATGTGATTGGAGTCCCAGGACCCTTTAGGAGGTTCCTTTGTAAGGTGGCCCGTGCAGTGGTTTCATATCGAGATCATCACCAGTGATGGGATGATCGCCTATTGTAGTCACATGTGACATTTTTTTTTTGTACCTACCATTTTTGTCGATCATAAGGTGTTCTTCAACCTATGATCGAGGACGATGTATTATTTTGACACACTCCTATATATATGATATCGTTATTACCAGCTTGTCTTGTTAAGTATGTTATGGAATGTTTTTAAATTTACTTGTATGAATATTGCACTTGTCTACTTAACATTTGAGAAGCAATTGCATCTGCTAATGTATTTAAAGATCTTTGAATATGCTGATATTCAATATAGTCAAATTCACGTTCCAAGAGACACACTCTCAAAAATAATCTTAATAAAACTAGATTTCTAATGGCATATATTCTATTAAGCTGTAATACAACGAGTTCAGAATCTAACCTCACTATCAAACTCCGAATCCCAAATGAAATAGATTCAGATAATAACTCAATCACTGCACTATACTCTGGAATGTTGTTTGTTGTTTGACCAAGGCTTACCCCATGCATAGATACCAACTCGTCAGAGGGCGAATAGATAACCCAAGTTGCGGAAGAAATATTCCGTGTACTACGACAAGCACCATCAGCAAAACCAATGTATGTTTGGAGAGGCGTCGAAATCTGCGACATCAAATGTAAAACCAAGATAAGCAGGAATAACGACGATAAAATCACTCTCTAAGCTAAGCGCACTTTAATCTAAAACACACCAGCTAGAAGAAAAAACTAACCTAAGTAAAAAATCTCCATACTCGTTTTAAGCATAATACCTCTTTAGGTAAAGACCATTTCTGGGTTTACCTAAAGAGACCCCGTCAAAGTCTACCAATTCATAGGCCCCTTTCGCTAGCTTATGCTTGACAACAAAGCGACCATGCCACATAGGCATGAATTTTCCAGCGCCTAATTTATCATTTGCTTGATCGTACAAAAGGACTAGATATCCTTACGAAAAATTTCGAGGGGTCACATTTCGATCATACTGAGCTTTAATACATTTTGCATGAGATTCGATCGCTAATGCAGCATCGCGGCGATTCTCATCTAGTTGATCCAAGTATAACAAACGTCTTTCCTCTTCGAAAGTAGCTGGAAATAACTCGATGGCCATTCGCAATGACGGGATTTCACAATCAATAGGTAACACATCTTCCAAACCATAAACTAGTTGGAAAGGAGTGAACCCTGTTGATGTTTTAACTGAGGTTCGATACGCCCACAGCACTGAAAATAGCATGTTGTGCCAATTCGACCGATGAATCCCAATGATTCGTCGGATCATGATGACTAGAACTTTGTTAATGGCTTCAACCAGGCTGTTAGCTTGTGGATAATAAGGAGTTGAACTGTTGTGACGCAAGCCAAGCTGGCCTGTAAGTTCAGTCATCATAATGCTTCAAAAATTACGCCCATGGTCAGTGATAATCGCTTGTGGAACACCAAACCTAGCAATTATATGATTGAATTCGAAAATCGCAGTTGTTTTGTCGTCTCCCTCAAATGTGGGCATCGCCTCGGCCCACTTGGTAAAATAATCTACTGCAAGGATAATATATGCATGCCCCCCGACCGAGTGAGGGTTACATGTAATAAAATCGATACCCCATTTGGCAAAAGGACCAACGACAATTATAGGGTGGAGAGGAGCAGGTGGAGCATGCATATTTCGATAAAAAATTTGGCAGTTGTGGCATTTTCGGACCGTGATAATACAATCTTTAAACATAATCGGCCAGAAATAGCCAGCACGCAATATCTTTTGGGCTGTGGCATACCTAGACATATGACCGCCACACGCTCCAGAGTGATAGTCATTTAGGACCCTTTCAGCTTCCTCATGAGTCAAACAACATCGAAAAACAGAGTCTGCCCCATGACGATAAAGAGTATCTCCAATAATTTTGAATTGTTGGGACTGGAATCGTATTTTTCGACGTTCCGATCGTGAAATATCTGGTCGAAAGGATTGGGTTTGGAGATAAACAATGATATCCCCATACCATGGATCTAAAGTGTTGATTAAAAACAAGGATTGGTCCGCAATGGGCTCCTCCACCACAGTTTCTGTGTCAGCACGCGGGAAGTCACACATTAATTCCACAAAAACTAAATATTTCTTTGACTTAGACTTTTCAAACTCCAAGTCGAACTCCTGCAGGATGACAATCCATTTGGATTACTTACCCCTTAGCAATTGCTTGGTCAAAATATAGATCATAGGGTTGCAATCAGAAATAACTGTAGTCTTACGTAGTAAAATGTAATGACAAAAACGTTGAACGGCTTGAACAGCTGCCAATGCCAATTTCTCCACATGTGAGTATTTTAGCTCAGTTGGATTTAGCGTGCGACAAAGGTAATATATCACATGTTCAGTACCGAATTCATCTTTTTGAACTAACACCATTCCAATAGTGGAATAGGAAGCGACGAGATACAAAAAGTAGTCCTGGTTGTAGTTGGGAGGATGCAACAACGGTGCATGGGTCAACGCGTGTTTTAGCGCATCAAAAGATTTCTCAGCTATCTCGTCCCAAAAGAATGAAGTATTCTGCTTCAACAACCGGGTAAAACCTTTTGTGATCTCGGCGTAGTTAGGGATGAATCGACGTAAAAAGTTTTCTTTCCCTTGCAAACTTTGGAGTTGGCGAAGACTCGAAGGAGGAGGCAATCTGATAATGGCTTCAACCTTCGAGGGATCGACGTGAATGCCAGCTTTCGAAACAAAAAACCCCAGTAACTGACCTGTTTCAATACAGAAAACACACTTGTGGGGGTTCAACCTAATTCGATAATGCCTAAACCTCATAAAAATTACTCTTAAATGGATGAGATGATCAGTCGATGTAATGAATGAGCAGGCAAGTCATCGAGATAGGGTTGCACAATGTGCTTAATATCATAAAAAGCATAAAACATGGCCCGTTGAAAAGTTGCCCAAACGTTCTTAAGCCCAAAAGGTAATTTGCAATAAGAAAATTTCCCCCATGGACAAATGAATGCCATTTTTGGTTGATCAGCAGGTAAAATATTGATTTGATTATATCCGGAAAAGCCATCCATAAAGGAGAAAACTTCACTGCCGGCACAATCGTCAATGATTTGATCGATATAGGGAGTAGGGTAATTGTCCTTTGGACATGCTTGATTAATGTCCCTATAGTTGATACATATTCTTATTGTCCCTTGCTTTTTGTTAACAGGAACAATATTCGATACCCAATCGGTTAACGGGATTGGATAAATGAAACCTGCTTTGAGTAATTTTTCAACTTCTGCTTTAATTGCAGCAGCTTTTCTTAGGTGAATCTGATGCAAACGTTGCCGAACGAGTTTAGCGTCCGGGTAGGTTTTGATTTCATGAACTACAATTGTTGGGTCAATTCCTGGCATTTCCTCATATGACCAGGCAAACAGATCGCAGAATTCTTGAAATAGGGCCTTATATGTTTGAATTTCATCTTCCGTACAAGAGGCACCTATATGAACGTTTTTAACAATTCCAGGCTTAACTGAAATGTCGAGGGGACTAGTTCGAGAAATATTTCCCAAGTTTAACTTGGAATCAGGATGTTTCATTGGATTTTGAGCGTCCTTAACATATTCAGTCGTAAAAATTGATGAAAAATCATTTTCAAAATGATTGCTCTTGGGTAAAAACGAAGATCTGTGATGAATATCTTCCCATGGTAACTCATCGACGCATAGGATTTCACGAATTTGCTCATCTGATTGAACAAGTTCGGAAAACGTTATTAAATCCGAGTTTGATGTCGAAAGTGACTCCTCATGGATCACATTCATTAAGTCAATTTGGGTTGATGTTGGGTCGGAAAACGACTGCATGGTCTGATATGCAAGTTCATACGGACTCAAAGGCATAAGAGTACCAAATGAGTCTATCTCAGATTCAGAAGGTATGATCCAAGGATCATCATTAACAATGGTTTCTGATGAAATCATATGAATGGTTGTAGTAGAGGACGATGCCTTGATAGGAGGGAAAGGAAAAGTGCCCAGTAAACCGGAATCTTAAACTAACCCTACACCAACATCCCTATAAGGGATCTTCGCTTTACCAACATGCTGAATGCTCTCAGCAGGGGCTGGGTCGGATGAAAAGTATGACAACTGGTCTATGGTTATGATCTTTCCATTATGAGGGAACTTTATAATCCGAAAGACCGATGAGACAACAGTTGTCATAGCGTAAGACCAACTACGACCCAAGAGAAGGTTGTAATCTAGAGGGGCATCAACCACCTCCACATCTAGATTAACGGTTTTACCTTCAACCCCTATAGGTAGATCCTGTAAAATGCCGAAAGGATGAAACCCACGGCCATCAAATGCCTTAAGAATCGTCGGGGATTGATTTAGTGAAGGAGAACCAAGCGATCTCCAACACTGTATCGATATAATACACGTGGAAGCTCCCTCATCAACCATAGTCCTATGAACAGGTCTGTTTTTTACTATCACTGGAATCTGGACAGCCATCTGATGAGGTAAGCGTGGTGCACTATTTTCTAGATCGAAGATTATAAGGTTCGGGTCCTGAACATCAACAGCTTCCTATAGCCGACAAAAGTAATTTGCGCTGTGCTGGACATGATTGCAGCACTTCCAAAGCCGACATCGCATAGGGTGAAACAGCTAAATCCTCAACAATGTTGTAATTCTGAGCCGCTCTCGCATGTGGATTGAAAGCAGACTTTCGAAGTACACCCTTTGTGGGTGGTTTGATTACTAAGTCTGGGTTAGGTTTCTCGATCTGTAGTGGATCGGAACCGGGAGCTAAGGTTGATGGATTCGAATGAGAAGATTCTACTTCTTTACCATCAACAGGACTTTTACTACCATAATCTTGCGATCGAGTCACAATCCTTACATGGGACATCATCAATATGGGTTCTTCATTGGCACTGGAGGATGAACCTATCATCTTACTGTCTTGATTTGGAAAAGGATCCTTCAAGACAGCTGGAGTTTGGGAACCTTGGACATTTTTCGCAACCTCTGCACGATGAGGGTAGTCTCTCGTATAATGTTCTTCATCGCAGATGAGACACGGATAACGAGGTTTGCGTTTTTCATCAGTTGATTCCCCTTTTTCGGGTTTCTCTTTTGAATTTTTGTCTGTTTTATTTTTGTTCTTCCCTTTCTTCTTACCACCGGAGTTTGATTTAGCTGTAGATGACTCTACAACGTGAATATCGGCGGAAAGTTCCGCGGAAGACTCTCCTGTCGGGGAATCTGGTAAGGTTATGATAGGAGAAGAATTCTTGGAAGACTTCTTCTTACTTTTGGTATTAACCGTACCAATCATACCATAGGCGGCATGAGACCCTGAAGGAGCAGCAGCGATTTGATTTTGTTTGGGTAGATCGAGGATCTTCTCGTGTAACGTACCTAACTGAGTATAAACTAAGTCAAGGTACTGTGCTTGAGCAATGACTTGCTCTTCAGTAACTACTCCGGCTTTAGCTACATCCTCAATGATCTTAGGCAGTAAAGATTTTACAAACCGTTCAGCTAAGATCTGATCCGGGATATAAACTTTCACTAAACGCCGTTGACGTCTCCATTCATGGATATGATCTGAAATGTAAGTGGACGTTGACTACTTTAACGAAGTTAATAATTCCGTGCCATTGCCATCTCTGACTGGCAACTGAAAATGAGTTAAAAACAAGGTAGCTAACTGACTAAAGTTATAAAAAGTGGCTCACGGTAACTCGATGTACCACTTGGCCGCAAGACCAATTAGAGTGTGCTGGAAAAGTCGTAAATGAATTGAATCATCTGAAATGGAGTTAGACGCACCCCAGAGGTGATAAGTCATCACATGGTTCGACGGGTCCTCTCCTGGCTTACCTTCGAATTTAGGAATATCACTAGGCAACTTATGTGGCATTGGCGGCCAATACTGAAGATAGTTGATTGGATCATTCGTAAGGCGCGTCAAGTCAGGCAAGTCCAAAGTTGTGATAAACGGTAACTGACGATTAGGGTCCCTGAAACTCGGGGTCTGCAGACCAGCCCCAGGAGGAGGATATCCAGGATAACTAGGAATGGGAATCGCATTTGGGATATTTTGACCTCCTGTAAAACCAGGATTAACCGGACCATACTGGGGTTGCTGAGGTTGTTGATATGTATACCCAGGGTACAGTTGATACTGATAGGTTGGTTGCTGCGCAGCAGGACCATATTGGTACTGTCCTTGGTACGGAGTTTGATTAAATTGAGGTTGAGTAGTGACAACCGTACTTCCTACAGGCATCTGAACCGAAGTCTAGACCGTGGGTCCAGACTGAGGTAAAGATGTCTGAGGAGTAGATACAGGGACAATAGAAACCAGAGCTGTCGATACTCCAGAAGAAGGTGGGGTAGATGGAGTAGTTGTTGCAGTAGTTGCAGCATACGTTTGAGGCGGAGTACGAGGCATACTAGGCCCAGACTGAGAAACTACAGAAGGTGCAGAAGTTTGAACAGTAGACTGGATAGGTTGCTGGGATGGACCAGAAACCAAGGGTTGTCCAGGTTGAGATGACGACTGCACATTCGGTTGCAAGACCTACTGGGATTGAGATGGATCCCACACTAAATTTGTTCTGGGGTATGGACCCATAACAGGTTTAGGATATTGAGGACCATAACTGGGTTGAGGGTAGGGTTGACAATATGATTGACCAAAAGGTGGTTGGTAACCTTGAGATGGGTACTGACCTTGGGGTTGATAACCCTGAGGCACGTACTGATACTGGGGTTGACCTTGAGGTACATACTGATATTGAGGTTGATTTTGAGGTGCATATTGATACTGAGGTTGACCTTGGGGTACATATTGATACTGAGGTTGACCTTGGGGTACATATTGAGTCTGGGGTTGACCTTGGGGAACGTACTGTCCCGTAGGCATGTACTGTCCTTGAGGTTGTCCCCCAGGCGCAAACTGAGTACCTTGAGGTTACCCCCCAGGCATATACTGAGTACCTTGAGGTTGCCCCCCTGGCACATACTAGGTACCTTGAGGTTGCCCCCCAGGCGGTAACTGGCCACCTTGACGTTGAGAACCTGACATCATTAGAATATCTTCTACACTCAACGGTTTAGTACCACTACTTCCAGTTAACAACTTCTGTTCGATAGGTTGAGGAGATGCTCCCGAAAAAGTACCAGAGATGGACTGATACCCAGCGGGAACAGAATGACCGCCGTACAAATAGGCTTTCGGAGATTGAGAAAACATGGATGACGGTCTAGACATATTTAATAAAGGATAGTAATCTCTAGGTGCTGGGTGATAAAAAATACGAGGTGGTGAAAAACTTAGTCCCAGATTTTCCAAAATATTAGTCAAAGAACGATACCAAGCACTACTCCTAGGTGGACTGTAAAGGATTGATTCACGCTCCCTAAGATCTAAGATAGGTCGATCTTCTGGAAAAGGAAATCTTTCTTCGATGTCCGAAATAGCAAGCTCTTCAATAGCTATAAGTCTAGAAGGAAGATCTTGGGTAATTACAGTTTCTACCCTAGGCGAACTAGGACCACTAGAAGTTGGAGAAACAAAATCTGATATAGGAGTAGCAGCAATTTTAGATTCAGGTTCAGATACTTCAGGTTCTTCACCTATATCACTAGTAGATGCAATACTACCAGTAACTTCTGAAATTACTAACGGTTGAGAATCAGAATGTACTATCAAAGAAGATTCGCCTCCTTCAGCTGACCCACTTCTACTGTCACTAGGAGTTACGAGGACTTTCAAGCCTTCAAGCTGGCTTGGTACGTCCTCAGGAGGTTGGCCCCGAAGTCTACGGGACTTCCTCAGTAACTCAGCCACGATTACAAACTCAGGGGATTGGCCCCGAAGTCTACGGGAATGCCTTGGTAATTCAGCCACAGTTAAAGACTTTTAACTACTTCACACGTAAACAAAGTAAAATCTCAATGAAAACCACCTAAAGCCTCTAAAGAACCAAACAAATTGAATCACACGCCTAAAGAATCTAGGAGATCAATCACACACAAACAATAACTTTCCGGACCAAAAACACTAGTTGGTGATGAAATCCAACGTCGCAGAGTTCGATACAGAAATAGCGGTTGGAACAGTTACCCTGGCAACCTGCTTAATGAATAGACTGGGACAAGTTTATCCACTTAACCATCTCGAGTGAAGATAACCCCCCAAAGAGTCCAAGTGAGTCTAGTCGACGTCTGCTCCAGGTACAATGGGATCTTCCCTCCACCGTCACCTAGGAAAGAATCCTAAAGATTATGGTCACTAAGGTTACCAATGGAAACAAATATACCTGGGGGAACAATCTACGATCTGATACGCACGCAAGGGCAGAGTAACAAGCTCAATCCCCTTGAAGGCTCCTTGACATAAACCAAGGTTTACCAACAAGTGACCCCAGGCTCCTCGAGAATGGTTAATCCGAGGTTTACCGTTTGTAATACGTGAATATCTGGCGTCATTCCCAATGAGGAAGGATTGATTCCCACACTGGTTCCGACACGATCTCGTGCTTCTCCTTTAAGAGGAGCTTTCCCAGAGCATAGATGCAACAATTGGATTTCTCTCCTACCACAAGATACAACTACTTGTTTGTTTTACTATTTTGGAGAGTTAATTACTCCCTACTCCAAGACACTAGCCTAAGCTATGTTGGTGTAATAGAGCCCTAGAAATAAAAATATTTCTAGATTAATTTTACTTTAAGCATTATTTTTATTGGTTTTTGATTAAGTCAAGAGGTGCGGAGATGAAACTTGTGATGTGAAGACTCGACTCAAAATCACTAAAAACATGCACTTAAGATGATCAAACAATCTTTTCTCTTCAATGAACTTCTAGCTAGGAAAGAGTTTGAGAATGCAAATGCGTGTACACACAAATCTTTCTTAACGAACAAATTTAAAGAAGAGTTTTTGTTCCAATGCACTCAAAACGAGACAACTAGTTATTTGCACAAGAATTTCCTTTTTCATTCAAACACTCAAATTCTACCAAAACAAACTTTTTTCAAAAGAGATGTTTGTATTTTTATAAAAACACTTTAAACTATGATTAAAGCAAATCTTAAGAAAACTAAAACAAATCTTGAGGAACCTATGAACAAAGCAAATCTTAAGATCTACAAACTACAAAAAACTACTTGAAGTAAAAGCTTACAAAATATTTTTGTCTTTTCGAGGATGTTTTACTTGGAAATAAGCAAACCAAGGACTAACTTGTCCAGAATCACAAATCAGCCAAAAACAAGTGATCTTTTGTTCTTTTTTGTAAAAATGAAATCCAAACTTTTAACACAAGCTTTTCGAAATTGGAAAGAGAAAACTCAAGATGGATTCCTCAACAAGGGTTGATTTTGCAAATGGTCAGACTCATAAGAAGACAATAAAAACCAAGGTGATCTTAGGCTTCTATGCTTCTAAGCTCTGAGCTACTACACGACCGAAATGAAAATCAAAACCGGCAACCAAAACTTCTAGGAATTTCACCTAAAACCCTAACACCAATGAAATTAGACCAAGGAAAGCTTTCAACAAGTCACATGCAGGTCTGGGCAGAGGATAACAATACCTAAACCAAAATAAAACTAATTAAAAGAGGAAAAGTCAAGTTTTTCAAAAATTTAGCAGGGTCCGCAGGTTCAGAGTTTGCACAGGTGCGTGCCCGCTCTGTGTACAAAGTAACAGTGCGTAGAGGTACGCACTGTGATACAATAACAGACTGCGGACTTCTCCTAAAGTTATGAAAAGTCAAAACAAACCTAGATTCACTAAATCCACCCAATTCCACACACAACAAGCCAAAAACAGAAACAAAAAGGCAAGTTTCTCAGGTCAAAGAAAAAACAAGGAAAACAATCAAGTCCCCAGCGGAGTCGCCATTTTGTCACGCGGAATGCGTCGAGGTTGCGGGAAAGATCGACCTTCCTAGTATCTATTGATATCTAGTGACAAGCAAGCCAATCAAAAACTATCTTTCTCTAAATATGCGAGTAAAATAAAGGCAAACAAGTGTTTTAGGCCTACCTTGGGTCCAAAGCAAGTTTGTGGAAGCTTCGCTCCCTCGCTCCAAATGAGCTTCCTTGAAGTGTAATTCTGCAAACACAAACCAACAAATAAATTAAATAGCACCTGAAAAGCCAATATTATAAAGCATATTCATCATAATGATCAAGGAGATTATGAAACAAACCATAAGACATTTGTTGAGAAAAATGAATCTGATTGTATTAATTCAAATGAAGAAGAACTTTACAACCTGTGCCTTGATGTTGTACAAGCTCCTCCTAGGGTCCGACAAGAAGTCTCCTCTACTTTGATAAGCTTCACTCACTTCCCAATGAAACCAAAAGGTATGTGATCTCTCCTCTCAAGTTTAACTAGGAAGTCCCAATTCCATCAGCATTTAACCTCAAAATGTTCAACTTCTAACCTCCCTAGCAACTGACCCAATGCCTTAATTTATAGTGCAATGGAGGGAAGTTACTAGGTCCTCCTTCAAAGGGATAAAGCCCTCCTTCAAAGGGATAGCTCCTCCTATCAAGGGATTATATCCTTCTCTTTTGGGATGCATGAACCACTTTGGAGCGAACAATCCACGTCGAAATCCTTCTAGAAACATCTAGAATTAACCCAAAAGTGAGTTTTTTAGGATAAACTTGCGCCTTTTTGACTTTCACAGGGGCATGCACCCACCCCTTTACAGACAGAGCGTGCAGGTACACAGGTATTATGAACAAAGGGTGCGGGTCCACAGGTAAAAGTAGGAGAAAGTGCAGAACCAGAGTAATATTGATTTTCAAAGTCTTTCTCTCTTTTGCAAAGCTTGAAATGAAGAGCTAAGGTCTGAGACTTGCTTAGGTGGCTAGTATAGGTGATGATAGACCCATACTGACTGCAAATAATCATGGTGACGATATTTTTGTGTAACAGTACAAAAGAATAGGATGATATAACAAAGGACTACAAATCAGACTCTAGAGATTGAATAAAGAGAATGGTTTAAGAAGTATACGTTGGTTCACTTTGTCCAAGCAGCGTACACATGTGGGTTAACAGAACAAAAGGAGCGTATATGTATGCACACACTTTCATACAAGGAAAATCGCGTATGGGATGGAAAATCAAGGTTTTGGTTCGAGGTTATGGTCCAAGGTTTTGGTCCGAGGTATTGACAAAGGATCTAAGTATATAAGAAGGAGAAGATCAAAAGGCTAAGTGCACAAGTAATGAATATCTTATGAACTATTAGATCAAAAGAAATTATGCATGTTATGGGTTTTTGATGCTTTTCTTGATCTGGACTAAGTATGCACCTGAGACTTTGATGATGGATGAGATCTAATGATGGATCAAGATCATAACGACTTATCATTAAGAGATCTGATAATGGATAGTCTAGATCTGAGTGCTAACTAATGTTTTGTGCTTTAAATGCTATGATATGGGTATATCTAAAGACTAGAATAGCTGCGAAGTTATAAGTTTTTATCTGCAATTCTGTATGCTGGTTCACCTTGGTGAAGGCACGTATACACGTTGGTTTGACACTTCCAAGTAGCATATGAAAAAGAAAAGCCTGTTGTTCATGATGATTGATCTATTTGATCGGGGTTGTTTTTTTACTATTGTTGTCAATGATGCCTTCTTAGATCTGAAAGTAGAATTGAATGCATAAGGAGATTGAGTATGATTGATTGATTGAGTGAGAAGGGTGATTTTTGTTGCTGTCTATTTAGATATCTGTAATTTGATAGTAGATCTTTAGATTGTTACTGGTTGGTACAGTTGTGGTTTAGAGCTTTTATGATTCAGTATCTTTAGAGGTATACATAGGTTGGGCTAAAGGAAGTAGTGTATACACACAGGTTAGCTTCATTAAAGGAGCGTATATATTCTAACACATGAGTTTTTGATGTTACAATTGGTTCTAGCTTTTGATGCAGTGTTTAGGGTTCAGATCTGTGTAATGGCTACAATGATCTGTCTATTCTAGTTGATTGGTTGAATTTGATTAAGTTTGAATGAATGATTGATTAATTTGCGATTGTTTGATTCTGTATGTCAGATGTTTCAGTGAATGATTGATTCAGTTGTATCAGAGGTTCAGTGCTTGTTTGATTCATTATGTCAGAGGTTTCAGTGATTGATTGATTCAGTTATGGTTGATTCAAAGATTGATGATTGGGTTTCAGATATATTAGAGATTGATGATTGAGTTTTAGTGATTGGTTGATGCAAATGTATTTGATAGATGTATTGGAGAGGCGATTGATTTTGAGCTTCAATGTTATTGATGGGTCTAGTGTGAAAATTTGATTAAACGTGGCCTACATATTGTGTTGTTGTGTACCAAGAGTATCTAGTATAAAAATTTATGAAACGTGGTCCCTGAAGGATACTGAGGGTTGGAGCCTTCAGTGAGGAAGTCGAAGCTTCCTGCTAGTAGTGGTTGGTGATTTGATCAGGGGGTTGGAGCTCCCTTCCAGTAGCAGCTAGAGAACGAGTGAAGGTTGGAGCCTTATGTAGGTCAGCGCCTATGTAATAGTAAACATATCAGTTGGTACAAGAGCTAGGGGGTTGTAGCTCCCTTCCAGTAGAAGCTGGATAATGAGAGAAGGTTGTAGGCTTCTGCAGGTGGATGCCTATGTACTAGTATGAGTCTGCACCAGTACAAGATTGTAAACAGATTATTCTTTATATTAAAAGAAGACAGAGACAACAACAGCAGGTGGTTTTTATCCCACATTCAGTTTCCACCTTAAATCTTGGTGTTCATGTGTGTTGCTTATGTGTGATGGTTTATTCTATTATTACTACACATGGTTACTATTTAATGTTTAATAAAGTACTGATGCACTGATTAAATATCAACATATGATGAATTAACTGAATCATAAGTTCACTAGATATACGCGGGTTTCCTTAATAATAGTTGCATGCACATGCAAGTTCCCTTCATTGATGTAGCATATATAAATCTGATTATGGAAATGAAAAAGTTATTGATTTGTAAATATTGACTCACCCCCCTTCTCAGTATTATTCCCAAAACTATAGTGGCTTCACTAGAAATTTCATTACACATAACCTCAACTGTCTAGATATTAGGATAGGAGTAGGATTAGTTGTGCCTTATTCTTCCTTTCCTTGCACTCATCTTGCACTTGTTCCCCATAGTTCATCCTCGTTGTCTCATTCTGGTTTTACAACATGTTTTCTTTAGTCATTTTGTTGCCTTGTCTTTCTATTTTGGTTTCATGGTTCTGTGTCTTATTTCTTTTTGCTTTGTTTCCTTCCTTGTTAAGTTTTTCATTTTTTCACTACGTGAATAATTGTTGTGCCTGGACCTACATCTTGGCTCCTGAATGTGTATATGGCTGACGTTCAAAGATTCTTGTGACACTACAACCCTTGGCTAGTCCTGTGTCTGTCTTCCTTGTGTTTGGTTGTAACTTTTGGATGATGAAGTCTTGGCGGAAAATACTATCCATCCATAAGGAGAGATTTGGTTCAACCATGAGCCTGTGTCCAATCTGGGAACTTCACGGCTGTACTCAGTTTTATGCTTTGGTGTGTTCAAGATTATCTAACTAGTAGAATTGGAGAAGGAGAAAAATATAAATGTGAAAACCTAAATCTGACATGCTTCTCTCAAGGAACAACCTCTCCTTCTCTCAATAAGCCAGGATCCCTCTTCCACCCCAAAAATAAATAAGTGCCTATGCACAGTTCTCTTTCAAAAATAACAAAGGCGAAAGAAGAGAAAGGCTTCCTGCATAGAGAGGTGAAGCAAGCAAGTCCACTTGGGTACTATCTAGGCTCGTTGGTAGTAGAGCAATGATTTTGTTCTTGCGTGAATCCTCTGGGGTACTGTCCAGGCCTGCTGGTAGCAGACCAACACCAAAGATGAAAAAATATACTCTGAAAATCTTAAGCTCATGAGCTAAACTACCCTTCCCAATTCGAAACACTGTGATCTCGCTAAGTATTGTGTTGTGTTCAACTGATTTGGTACAAGGAAAACCATGTCTATCCATTAGGTAAGCAGGGAAGCCAAAGTAATCTACACGATGAATCAATACTCCTTGATTGACCAAGGCCCTACACTAAATGAACCAAGAGAGAGAAGATGGAATTCAACTAGTGTGTCGCGAAGTGTTGTAGCAGATGCAACACCCTCCAAAATTTTGGATCCTGTGATCACTCATTCCTTAGTCACTTATTTGGTAAGTTAATTATCTCAAGCTTCCCTCTTCGGTCGTAAGAGTCATTCATGCTTTTATCTTTCTATAACATGTGTCATTTTTGGGCAGGGGATTATTGCTCGTGATGCAAAGGGAATGTTTGTTTTTTCTTAAAGGGAAAAGCTTTGTGAGAATGGGTTGTTCTCGCCATATAGACATTGTTGGTATCAAATTATGATTGTCTATTTCACTTAAAAATCCTCTTTTGATTATCATTTTTGAGCATCTAACCTTCATATTCCAGCTATAATCCTTAGAAACTAAATGATATGATGTCATTATCATTATTATTAGCTTGAAATTAATTTTTGAAATTATTGTGTTAAAAATGACATTTTCTAGAAAATTACAAGAAGTTGTAACTTCCTATGATTGCTCCATGGTTTGACATGTTGCATAACAGGTTGGAGAATTTGAATATTGTGAGGATGAAGCTAAATTTACACGGATGGTGGATTACCTATCCACTTTCGAATTTGAAGAAAATAGGTGTCCAGTCAACGCTAGTCAAACCTAGTCACTTCAGCAGAATTTCCAGATTTTGTGAACAAAATAATTTCTATTTTGAGAATTTTTGCATAAATGAAGGAACTGATCCAATTTTGACCTTCTTGGATGTAATTAATAGAATTCTATTAGGATAATATGGAGCAGGAATAGCTTCTTTTGTTATAGGATTTGTGATAAATAACCTAGGAGGAAAAACTATGTTTCTGGTATATTTTGGACATGAAAGTACAGTTTATGTATTTTTAGTCTATAGACTTAATATAGACTTCACTATCGAGTTTATGCCTTCAGATCCAATAGTCATATTCTTCTGAATCGTTTTATAGTGTGCTTTTGAAGTGTTGAAGGGCCCTCATCACTATGCTGGTACACTCTGCCTTAAAGTTTCTTTACTAGTTGCATAGATAGATTTAAAATTCAGAGGTTATTTTATGTGCTGTAAGAAAGGTTATGTTATTGAAGTTGTTAATTGGAAAGGATTTTCATTGGTTGTGAAAGAGCCTTGTAAAAGGGCTCAACCAATACTAATCTTGAAGATTGATATATATGCTTGATGTTGCATAATTTCGATATTTTCTTATTGGATTTAATTTCAAAGATAGTTCATGGTTTGATTTCCAAGTGATTCAGATTTGTAATTGTTAAATTCAATTTGCAGTTAGATAAGTGATTCTTATAAGGGATTCAATTATCATTGGTTTGCAACGTTACTTATCTAATTTGTTGCTTGGATTAGTCAGGTGTTGAAATTGCTTTGAATTGTTATGATCCAAAGATGGGAAAGGATTCTATTGAGCAAGATTCTTGTAAGGGAATGATAGGATTTTTAACCAGTCATTAATACTATGTTTTTGTTACCTAGGCAATCAGAATTTCATTAGATTTGTTTTCATCTAAATTGATGCTTAAGTGTTTGAAAATACAAGGAAGGACCTCTTGTAAGAGAGCATTGTTAATTTCATTCCACTAGGCTATCATTAGAACCTTAGATCCTTCTAGATCTATATACATTAGATGAGTGCCTCTAAGTGTACTTTCCTGGGTTGATAAAGGAATTAAGAGCTTAACTCCTTAGTAAGTAAAGACCAAACATACATGTTTCACACTCATCTCACACACTAACTACATAATGCACATAAATCCCAACCTCCCTTAGCATTTAAAACTGCGTAGTCAGTTTCCCCCAGTGTCCTTCCCTCAGTTGGAACCCACCATCTCCAAAAACTATGTATTTTTGTCCCTGAGTTGTCTTGTCTGCCTTGCATCCTTAAAATGTGCAAAGGTGTCCTCCTAGGACCTCATCTCGCAACAATGCCTTGCATCCTAAAACTGCATAGTTTATACCCAAGTTGCTCATTCTGCCTTGCATCCTGAAAATGTGTAGATGTGCCCTCCCAGGGCATCATCCCGCAACAATCATTACCCACTGAAACTGCGTAGATATGTCTCTCAATAAACACAAGAAGGGTGACATGCTAGAGGACTCTCAAGGAGCTGAGGAAGAATATAAGCAGACCAAGGAACCCAAGGTATGATAGAAGATCAAGACCACATGAAGACTCCATTTGATGCACAACGCTTTGGAGATAAGGTATGGAAAACGAAGCACATCTTTTGAAATACCCGTCTTAGTATAGCTTGAAGGGCTTCTTATCATTTTCATATTAGTCTGTCTTCAATGGCATGCATGGTTGCAAGCACTGAAAGTTATTCTGTGTGTTTCCTCTACGTGTCTTGCCCCCTTTCGCCTGTTGGATCAATCATCATCTTTTGACATGTCTGGTTTTTATGTCATGTTTGCGAACCATTCTAGTCACCATGAAGGTTTGTATTTGTGTATACAAGTTGTCCTAACGATGTGAACACCTATCATACTTATACAAAAAGTTTTAATCAATATCGCGCAAGTGTCGTCACAAATGTCCAAAGGTCTATCCCAAGTGTTGCACTTGTCGCACTAGGCAGTCTCACAGAGGGTCTTGATTTGCAATTTTTTCATGGTGGTCAGTTTTTTCATGTTGTTGAAGTACGTTAAATGTGTGATCACAATGTTGAGTCATCACAAGTTCACTTGCCTCTCACACTTAGTCATTTTCTTGAAAGTCTCTCGATGGAAAAACTTCACTTCACCTAGCCCTGACTGAGTTGCACTGCGTAGTCTCAACCCTCAGTGGTGTTGCTCTGCTACTTGGAACTATGCAATGCTTGAGGTTTTCCTTTGGGTTAGTTGCACTGCACAATCCTTGAAGTGAGCATCCTGTCTTCCTTCCGAGAACTATGTAGAAACTGCCTCACTACCTATCTGAACTTTGCACTTCTCAAGAACAGTCATTGAGCCTACTTCTTGCTTGCTGGAATGTCACATCGCATAGATACCTGAGCTTGCACCGCTCCCATAAATGGCATAGATATGTCCTCCTAGTGACTTTCCTCATTTGGGACTCACTGCTCACAAAAATTGCACAGAACTATCCTCTGGTCCCTCTGCTTTCTGGGCTTGTATTCCCTTTGGAAACTGCGCATGGGTGTCCCTGAGGGTCCCACCTTGCAGTTTCCATTGGTGTCCTTTACTGTGCAATTCTTCCTCTGAGTGGCCTCTGTGTAGTTATCCCTGACAATGAATACAATGGCCTAGAGTTCCTTGTCCAAGCCTGATCTGTGCTTTGCACAATATCAGTGACCAGTCCTCCCTCCCTGTCACCTGGAACTCCACAATGCGTAGTTACTGGGACCTCTTCCCAGTCCGTCATCTGCCTCGGGCCCGATACGTGGAAAAAAATGCATCATGCTAGAATAGGAGGTTTTTGGATTAGATGTCATCCTGTCATGATTGAATTATAGGCACAAGTACAATGATAGATCATGGCAAGACAACAAACATGATTAATAAGGAGCGCACATGCTAGAAGACTTACTTGCAGCTGGACAGAAAAACATAGTAAATCAAACAGTAAGTGAAAGGAGCACATGCATGGAACCATCCTGCAATACCAATACCATTGAAGACCCCGCAACATCAAGCCATGCGGAGGAGAAGACAAAGCAGACACGAGAGTACATCCATCACTTAACAGCGCAAAAGCTTGACATGGACACCATAGCGATCCAGTACATGTCAACAGTGTCATATCAAGTTGTGTCATGAGTTATCAAGGCCACATCACTACTATGGTCCATATATGTTGTAATCGAATGTAATGTATATTGGACATCCAATGGAAACACACATGAAGATGAAGAGTCATGTTAGTTGAAAATTCATAAGAAGTTGAACGGTCATGAGGGTAGTCATTGAAGTTAAAGTGTCGTCACCTTGGCTCCTCCCACATATCCTTGAGAGTTTACAATCAGCTTTTTGAGGAGCAAGGAGTGGCTCCAATGTCTCACTTCTGTGACTAGTGATGTATGGTGTACATATGTGTCTTGGGACTTTCACTTAATTCAGAAGACTGTTAAGGCCAACAAGTTTCCATGCATGTTTTGTAGATGTTTGTAAGACTATTCTTTCGGCATTTGTAATGCATGTTTGTTTCACCTGTACTAAAATAGTTGAACTACTTCAGTTGTTTTAGTACTTACATTGTTGGGAATGTGCTGTGTTGGTTATCACCACTGTCTCATCCCTGTGGACTACTCCGCAGGATACTAGACAAGCAACCTTTGTGTATTGGTTATCACCAATGTCACATCCTTGTGGTTGTGTAGGTAAATCCCCTCTGCAGACAGAGGAGATCCCACTAGCCTAAATGAGGTCTAGCAACAATCAAACAATGCTAACACGCAGGTTCCTAATTGCAAATTAAAGATCGATGATGAGGGCCTACCTCGAATCCAATGCTAGTATTTGTAGAAGAGTCATCGCTCCCGTTCTTTCGCTCTAGCTGGTCAAAATCCCCACGATCCTCATGAACAGACACCTGCACATGCAAAGAACAACACAAATACAAGCATAAAATCCAAGAAATGCAACTATATATCAGTCAAAAAGGATATAACTCAAACATCATTATAAAGATAATAAGAGTGGAACCATAATGATAGTCGTCTATTATTATTTATAAACAAAGAAGAATACAACCAAGTTCTGACGTCAAATCCTCCTTTGGTTAGGTGATCAGCAACACATGCCTTGCAAAGCTTGTTGGGAATGGGGAACAAGCCTCTCTCTCCTTGGTTACTTGGAAAAGGATCTCCTCATTAAAGATATAGCCTTATGGGGATGAACAAGGCCTCTTGTAGCATGAGCTTAGCAATTCTCAGACTTTGGGACTTAGAATTTGGAGCTTGAAGAGTAGAATTACTAACTAGCTTGTCAAAGGCAAAAGGACAAGCTTATATA
>APFE030831822.1:0-24650 GCA_000404065.3 Pinus taeda
TTTTTATTTTTTTATACCATGCAAAAAAACATTATTAACCCTAATATTAGTATTAATAAAAATAAAAATGGCACATGGTATTGACCCATGGTATTCACCAAAATGGCACATGGTATTGACCCATGGTATTCAATTGGAATGTAGCCTATTTAAATGGGGGAATTAAACCAGAATAGATCCATCTTTACTCTGGATCTAATAACCCCCGAGAGGTATCAAATATCGTGATATGCAAACTAGCATAGAGTGAAAAAATATTTGATCAGATCAAGAGTAAAAATGGATGTTGTAATTTAATGTATGTTAAACATTTTAGCTTGTTAAAAATAAAAATAAAATAAAAATCAACTATTAATTTCATTAACTTTTATAAATTACTAATAGTAATTTTTAAGCTTCAGGTTTATGATAACCCATGGTATTGACCCATGGTATTCATGTGAGCATAGACTATTTAAAGGGGAAATTCTATCTTAGATCCATCTTAATTTTGGGTCTACTAACTGCTCAAAGCGATAAATAGATTTCATCCCCGTAAAAGTGGTAGATGTGGAGTTAAGGTGGATATAGGTTGGTTTTTATGATAATGAAGATATTAAATAGAGTTAGGAAATTATATTGTAAAAACATCTTAAGGTGAATGGTTAAAGCATAGACATTGGACAAGTATATTTGTATACTTCTGTTTTAAATTGAAACAAAATCCAGGGCTAAAAGGAATGGATTGATTGCACTAGTCATCCTTCTATAACTATCCAACATATGCTGGAGTAATTTGGGTAATTTTTCTAATTGCAAACGGGAACATACTTGTGAATTGGCAGGGTGGTTACGAGGTCCCTAGAAGTGGAGTAAACAGATTGTAATTTGGGTAGTTTTTATAATTGCAAATAGAAACATACTTGTGTATTGGCACGATGGTTATGAGGTCCCTAGAAGTGATGGTTATGAGACCAACCTATGCAATTCACCTTCCAAAATATTAAGCGGTATACAAATACTTTGAAGACTAATACACTTGCAGTAGCCTGCCATTATGAGAGTATCTCTACCATAAAAGGGCCAGAACATTAGAAATGATAACTAAACACAATGCATGAAAAATAAAATACATGGATAGAGAACAAATTACCTTCCTCACACCTGGAAAGGTGACCGTGCAGTTTTTGTACCTAAGAAACCCCATGTCGCCTTGAACCCAACTCGATTGAGATAATAAGAAGGAGTATCATTTATTATTAGCAAAAGAAAAATGGCATAATGGTTGCAGAGAGATAATTGCTAGCAAAACAAAGAGAAACCTGAAAAATGGTTCCTGGCATTAGGGAATTAAAAAACCTAAGTTGTAAAGGTTGTAACGGAACCTTTCCCACATAATACAGAGTGAAAATGATTGGAAACTTGAGTCAGAAAGGCCAGTGGTTATCTCAATTACTATGGATCTCGAATAACCATCGAACCATAACCGTGTTAGATCAATGGTAGAGAAAGTCACAGGTAAGATGATCGAGGGTTTAGGAAAGGTCCATGATACCTTAGAAGCTTGGCAAGGAAAATGATACTAGCTTGCACCCATTCAATATGATTATTCACCTACTAATATTAATGCATAGGGAGTGTGGAATATTAATAAGCCATGTTATACATTACTTTCGAAACCTTATATTATAAACATGTTATGATAGGCACATACCTCAAACTCATCTCAACATGCATAAACATTTAAATCTTATACAACTCACTTTGATTAACATAAATATGTTTGTATTAACTTTCGATAAAGACATTAAAGGCTGATGTAGTAAGTGATTGTGTAATATGTGCATTGGGTGAACCATTTTGCTATGGTAATGAAGTTGGTAAAATATTTTATTTACTTTTTGTGAGTGAATGTGTTACAAGTGGTATGAGAGCATCAAGTTCCAACACTGTGTCCTGCCTAGGCAATTATGGAATAAAATAATGTGTAAATGTTGAACAAACTGAGTAGGATGAGCAGAGGAGCAAACATTACACCACCAGTAAGACCAACTGTGGGAACTAGAATTGTACCTATTGCAAAATCCAACCCAGAAATGTGTGTGCAGTTAGGAGAGGAATCCCACAATGATAATACATTGCTATTGGAAACAATTTAGTAGTTATGAGTTCAAATTCCTAATTTAAGGGCTGACAATGAGATATTGAGACAAGAACAAGAAATAATCATGAAGAGTCTCTTGGATAGAAAAAATTAGAGAAATTAGAATCCTAGCCCTAATAATGGGAATAGGGTTGAAATACATCAACAGTTGAGAACCATTCAGAGTCGGTGGTGGGGGAGAATGATAATGGAGAGAAATCTTATAATGGTACTGATGGGAAGGACACCGAAAGATAAAATATTGAATTGTAAGGGGAATTTAAAAAACTAAGCCCCCCACGCTAGATGGGGAAGCGGAGGAAGTTTTTGAGGCTTGGTTAATTTACATGAATACATACTTCCAAATTTAGGAGTATGACAATAATTTAAAGGCTAGACTGGAAATTTATGAGTTACAAGGCAAGTCCACCTTATGGTGGGAAGAAATTAAGATAGTTCTATGAATTGACGAGCATGAGGTGACATGGGACAACTTTAAAAAAAAATTAGGGATGAATATCTAACTAGGCAGTTTTATGATGAAAAAGCAAAGGAGTTTTACAATCTGAAGTTGGGGTAGTTGTCTATGGATGAATTTTTAACCAATTTTACTTCCTTACTAAGATGTGTTCCCTACATTCGTGAGGAGAAAGCTAAATTTCAACGCTTCATTAGTATCTTACTAGTATTTATGAAAGCGAGGTTGGAGTTTGATAACCCAAATTTGATGGATGAGGAAATTCAAAAGGCTCAAATTTTCTACCAGCAAATGAAGTAAAAAGGAGAAAAGTTAAATAAGAAAGGACAAAGAAATTTTCAAAATACCAAGGGTTTGAAACTTACCAGCGCTAAAAATGAGCATAAAGGACAACACAATAGATATTCTAGGAGCAATATAAAAAAACTAGATCAAAAAGTGAGAAAAAGTATCAAGCAGGCCATACCCTAGCCACTCTCAGAAACCTCCCTTACAGTGTTGGGTTTGTAGGGAACCCCACTATTATAAAAAATTTCCTCATCCTGTCAGAACAGAGCAAACTGATAATATCAAAGAGGCTTTTATAGTGGGAGAGATAGCGAGAAAAATACTGAGGATTAATGTTTCCTTAGAAGATCACTAGGCAGAATATTAGCCTACAATTATAAAACTAGAAGGTAAGATAGCTAACCTTTATCTTTATATTTTAATATATCTAGGTGTTAGTTTAAGATATATAAGCCCAAAGCCCAGCTAATTGATTACAAACTAGAAAATTTAAATACCCTTGGTTAGTACAGTTAGCTACTCGGGCTAAAAGAAGAGTAACTGCTAAAGTAGAAAACTATCTTATTGAAATAACATGACATTAGGTTAAATTACACTTAAATATCCTTCCCTTAGGATGTTATGGTGTATTAATTGGAATGGATTGGTTAGAAGGGAATTGGTCCTTTGTAAAGTCGAAGGAAAATACTATCACTTTCCTCACTAAAGAGGGCATAAGATGGGAACTCCAAGGAATTAAGAGGCCAATCAAGTTACAACCCATTACAACAACCCAACTAGGAAAATGCATTAGAAAAGGATTCCAAATTTATGTTGTGCATGTTGGATATTCCAATGCTAAAGATAAAATAGTCACCATAGAAAACATACCGGTTATCCAATATTTTGTTGATATATTTCTGAAGGAAAATCCAGGGTTGTCCTTTAAGTGGGGCATGAACTTCACAATAAAGTTAGTCCCAGGTGCAGCTCCAGTGTCAAAATCCCCCTATCATATGAGCATTCCCAAGCTAACAAAACTCAATATTATAGGAGTTACTTGACAAAGGATATATTTGCCCAAGTGTCTCACCTTGGGGAGCTCCTATATTGTTTGTTAGGAAAAAGGATGGCACTTTGCAGTTATGTATTGACTACAGATAACTAAATAAATTAACTATCAAAAATAAATACCTGTTTCTAATAATTGACGACTTGTTTGATCAATTTAAGGATGCCACGATGTTCTCCAAGATAGACTTACGGTCGGGATATCATCACATAAGAATAAAACAAGAGGATATTTATAAGGAAACATTTAGAACTCGATATGGTGACTATGATTTTTTTGTCGTGCCGTTTGGGATTACTAATTCCCCGACAACATTTATGAGTTTGATGAACAATATTTTTCGTCCCTACAAAGAATAACATAAGGAACATATGCGGCTAGTATTGCAAACTTCACGGGACCATCTTCTTTATGTGATATTTAGTAATGCCATTTCTGCAAAGATCATATCCAATACCTGGGACATATAGTTTCTTTTGGAGGGATAGTTGTAGATCCTGAGAAGATTAGGACCATTATGAAATTGTCTATCCCTAAAAATGTTATAGACATTCGATCCTTCATGTGCTTAGCTGGATATTACCGTCAATTCATAGGGGTGATTCTCTAAAATTTCTTATCCTATAACCTCCTTACAGAAGAAGGAAAGGGCCTTCAAGTGGATGACGGAATGCCAAATGCAATTTTGAGCAACTGAAGCATCTATTGACTACAACCCCAGTATTGAAAGTTGCAGATATCGAAAAAGAAGTTGTAGTAGGCATAGATGCATGCTAAGAAGGAGTTCGAGGGGTTTTAATGCAAGAGGGAAACGTAATAGCCTCTGATTCAGAAAAGCTAAAGGAACATGAACAAAGCTACTCATCTTATGATTTGGAGTTAACTGCGGTAGTACATGCTTTGAAGGTATGACGTTGCTCCCTCTTGGATAAAGTTATTATTTTAATGACCGACCATAGTAGCTTAACAAGTTTATTTAAGCAACCTAATCTTAATGTGTGTCAAGCTTGGTGGACCACCTTTTTGAGCGAATTTGAGTTCCATATTAAGCATCTTAAAGGGAAAGAGAACCTTGTAGCAGATGCATTAAGTAGTAGGTTGCATTATGTGTATGAACTCTCCTACTATCAGACTGAAATAAATTTTTCTGATCAAATAAAAGAGGTTGCCTCAAGGGACTCTGAATATACATTTTTATGGGAGCAAAGTCACAAAGCAGGCAGTTTTGGAAATCAAATTGAGTATGGTATAAATAAAGAAAATGTGTTAAAATTTAAAGGAAGAGTGTATGTTCCTAACTATACGAATGTCAAACATTTAATTTTCATTGAGTTCCAAAGGAGCCCTTATGCTACCCATCCCATATATCAGAAATTATTCTCTGCAATAAAGAAACATTATTTCTAGCCATTATTTGGCTAAATGTTTAGAGTGTCAGCAAGTCAAGGTTGAGCACCAACACCTAGCAATATTACTTCATTCCTGACCCATAATGGAATGGAAATGGGATATCATCACATTAGACTTTATAAAAATTTTGCCTAGTTCAAAAAGGAAAAATGATTTAGTGATGGTAGTGGTGGAAAATCTGAGAAAAACAACTCATTTCATTCCAATACAATCTACATATAAGACCATTCAAATTTCTAACATTTTTATGAGGGAAATATTCTAATTGCATGGCATACCAAGAATAGTCATTTCCAACAGAGATGTAAAATTTACTTCTACATTTTGGAAGGCTCTTTTTGAGGGATTGGGTACCCAATTTCAATTCATTACTACCTATCATCCACAGTTTGATTGCAAAATTGAATGTCTAAACTAGGTACTTGAGGATATGTTAAGAACGTATGTTATGCCATAGTCAACCGAATGGGAAGAATACCTCCACCTAGTCGAATTTTCATGCAACAATAGTTATCATGAATCATTGAAAATGATCCCTTTTGAAGTATTATATGGGAGAAAATGTGTAACACCTACTAACTAGAATAATCCTAAGGATAATTTAACCCTAGGAGTTGGCATGTTAGTCGAGATGGAACAGACCGTGAGAAGAGTTTGACAAAACCTAAAAGTTGCCCAAGACGGAAAAAAAAAGCTTACGCAGACAAGAAAAGAACTTTTAGGGAATTTCAGGTTGGGGGCCATGTTTATGTGAGCTTCAAACCTTAGAAGAGCACCTTGAGATGGGGTGGTTGTGCAAAATTAGCTCCTCATTATTGTGGTCCATTCCAAATTTTGGAAAGAATAGGACTCATGGCATATCAACTTGCACTACCCAGTTACATACGAGTCCATAATGTGTTTCATGTTTCATCATTAAAAAACTATTTTTATGACCCTAGACATATTATAAACTGGTAGGATGTCGATGTAAGATTTAATGATAATTCAGATCTATGAGTATGTGTGCTTTTACTTTTATATTAAAAATAAATATGAACTGTTGATAGCCCTATAGTTGTGTTAACAGGTCGAACCAGGCATAGAGTTTTTGGAAGAGCCTCTAGTCATCCTTGATCAAAGAGAAATGATGTTACGGAGGTGAGCTATCACCCATCTTAAAGTGCAATGGAAGAACATTAGCCTCAAAGAAGCCACCTAAGAGGTTGAAAATTTTATGCGGAAGGCATATCCGAACTTGTTTTAGAGGAAAGGATAAATATTGGGGACGGTGTTATGCCCAGGGGGGAAGGTGTAACACCCACAAGCTCTGTAAATATTTTTTCTTTTACTTTTACTACACTAGGTTGAGTAACTTATGAACTAGCGGAAAAAATTGGACCTTTAAGTGCTAAAAGTTATTTTTTATTTTATGTTTGTTTTGTACATATATCGTAAACAAGTTTTGGAAATTTCATGGGAAAAGAACATGCAAGCAATTTTCAACTGCCAGACAGTTATAGAGAGTTACCGTTTTCTTTCTCTCCCTAGAGATAAAACATCTCAAAGGGAAAATTTATAAGGAAGGCAGGAGGAGAAAAGTTGGAGGCATCTGAGAAAGAAAAAGAGAGGTGAGGTAGGATGTTCCGACTAGGGTTTTCTAGAGATGGACTAAGTGGTCTTGGTCCCTGAGGACATTAATTGGTAAAACCACTATCTAAGTTGTTGTTTTGGAAGTGAAAAGGCTTAGGGGGAGATTGGATGTAATTTTCATTCTCAACTATTGGGAGGTGTGGTGTTTCCTTGTGAAATTCCAGTCGGTTTGAGAAACGGATAAGTAAATATGCATTCATAGAATCTGAATGAATAATGCTAGTGATTAGAAAGACAATTTGTGTTTGAAGGAATAATATGTTCTAGGAAAATTATAGAATAAATGTGAAACTGTAATTCCTCTTAATCGTGTTCCCATTACTTCTTGGGAAGTTATTGTCATGTTACAGTGATTCCGGTAAAGCAGGCTTGTAAGACTGTTATGTAAAAATATTTACAAATATAGTTTTTTGGATAAGTAAACAAAGGTTTAATAATTGTTGTTTTGTGTAATGAATAATATTCATAACAGAAGTCATAAATTGATACCTAGATATGTGATTAATTTTTTTTCGAAAAGACAAGATGAGATGCAGTTGTTTGACCATACAATTATACATAACTAAAAAAACAAGAAACTTTATTCTCTATCAAAAATTGAAGGTTGTCTAGAAAACCAATTTATTCCCTGGATCGAGCCCGACTAACCAACAACCTGAGGTCCTATCTAGCATTCAATGCAACCAGGTGTTAGTTTTGGGGTTGAATGATAAGAAAATGACATGTGGAAATGAACAAATCCATAGATATGAGCTTATAAAAGCATTGTAAACATAAATAAATCAAAGGAGGAAAATATATAGCGAACAAAACTGGTGGTTGTACTAAAATGAACATAAAACTGAAGAAGAGGACAGAGCAACATGGTCCGGACCCTCGGGAGATGTCTTCCTGCATAAAGTGCCCGAGAGAGTTAGAAAAGGGAGGGTCCAAAAAGAAATCCAAGGCGACCAAGACATCGTTGGACCCTATCACACTAACGGAGGGTGACTTATAAGACATCGGTGACATAGTTAGAGATGTCACTGTAGAGGCCCTGCAACAATTCGAGAAGCAACAACATATCATCCTAGGGGAAATGCAGACCGGGTTATAGGAGTTGCAGACTCACGTGATGTAAGTTGGTCTGTTGTCCACCAACTTGGCTATCAACACGTTAAAGGTTGTTGATATATTGCGCACGAAGGCTTCGAGTGCAATAGTGTTGCCAAATGGAGCACTGACCACAGAAAATGAGGCTAACAGGCCCACTATCAGCGCTTTGAAGGGAGTGGGACTACACCTGGCAGCGCTTCCGTGTGAACCACTCCACCTCTTGTAGGATGGAGTAATTGTAGAGTTGAGGGCTCGTGAGCATCGCGCCCTCCAGGTGATCAGTGAAAAGAATATAAACAATGAGCAGATGGCCCGGCGGAGGAATGTTGCCATCACCGCTGAGGCCGCGATGACTAGCCAGAGCAAGAGGATCATACAGGTTATGGAGGAGGCATGTAGAATGGTCCCATAGTTGACCATTCCGGAAGAGGAGCTAGTTGAGGTCTGCATCCGCAAATTGGCCACAGGGGTGCACGACACTCGGACAGAGATGGCGCAGGTTTAGTTGAAGTTGAACTTGCAGATTACAGAGCTTTAGTTGAGGGCCCAACCTTAAACACCACCAGAGGTAAAGGAACAATGGGGGATCGCTATCATTAAAGCAGTTACGGTGGTGGAAAGTGCAATAGCAGACTACACACAGATGCTCAACAGTCGTTTGAGGTCCTGACCACCTTGCAGGAGGACCCAACATCCAGAGGCTATAAACAGAAGCACACAAACTCCAACAGCGCTATGATGAAGTTAAGGGCACAGCATGAATAGTCATTCTGACACAGAGGTTAGCCAAGTAGCTGAAGGAACAGGTGGACATAGCGCTGCACAAGGAAGCAGTGCTGAAGGGGCGACTCAAGCCCTGGCTGGAGGAAGCTTATGAAGTCACAGGAAACATTGAAGGTAAGCTTGCTACTCTGCAAGCGACACAACAACAACCTCAGGCTGACAACGCAGGGGTAGTAATCGAGGAAACAATCGAAGATGTGAAGCAGGCAACAGCTCAGTGCACAGCTGAAGTTATGATCAACAGGGTCGAGCTGGATGGGCATCGCGCAAATATCTCGACGCCTACCAAGTGACTCGAGAGCGAGTCATGATGTTTGTGCTGGGGACCTGTTGGGAGTGAGATCCCCCAAGGGCATTTTTGAGGCTAAAATCCCAAGTTTAAGTCAATTTTTGTAATATTATTGTAAAGACTCCATAATTTATGGTCCTGGAGTGCGAAGGTGTTATGTGTCATAAAGGGTAGTCCACCCTTAGCTTTGTAAAAGTAAATTCAGTTGTGAGAAAACTACCCATGGTCCTCAGACCATGTGATTGTATAAAAAGAGCTAAGCTCTAAGTAGTTTGAAAAAGACAGACGATGACAGATAATGTAATAGAATCATAGCTTTAGAGTAAGAAGTCTAAGTCCTGGGTTGTAGTGTAGGTAAAGGATCTGCAGCTGAGTGCATAGAGGCCTAGGGTAGAAGTCCGCAGTTGAGTACGCGGACCCCTGCAACTGTGTGCGCAGGGAGGATAGAGTTTGTAACCACTTGGGAGATATTAATAAAGAGAGAGATTCTGCAATTTCTGTGTCTTTATTCTGTTGATGCATCTTGATATGTTATGTATGAATTTTCTTTATTATGCTTATATGGTGCGCGAATGAATGCAATTACATTGAATAATTGAACACATATACAAATATTTATTTACGCAGGGATAACTATAATTGTTTGATAAGATTAGCAAGGCACTTACATTAATTAGGGAATTTGTATGACATGTTGCCATAGTAGTGCGAAAGTACCTGAGTAGCATGCTTGGGCTGTGGGAAGGACAATCATATCCTTTCGCGGAGGTATTGAAGAACGAAATGTGGGGTTTGTCTCGCAAGCCCTGGAGCGAAGAAACCTGGGCGAAGGCAGGGATAGAGGTAATTAAATGACATCATGACCATCTCAGGATGTGTAAACTTGGTTCCAACATCCCCCCATACTGCTTCGGGAGAGACTTCAGTCCGCGCTTCACGGGCTGATGCTGAAAGGGCTATTAGTGTAGGGATTTGTTTGGCTAATTAACGCTGAACCTCGGTCATGCCCCCTTGAGCCAACAACAATCATACCCATAATAGAGCAAAAGTCCTCAAATATCCATAGATTATTATTGAAGTCTTTGGGATTATATGTCATAAGAATTGTCACGTCCCCACATTGTCGCGCTTTAAGAGCACCATGGACTTTGTGCGAAACTGACAAGATTTCTCTTCTTGTTAACCTACGTTCACTCGGACTACATCTAGCACTTCAACACTTAGTCAATTTTTCATTCAATTGTTTTTATTTTCAATTATGCAATGGAAATAAACTTCATTGAATTCACTTTACTTCATTTACATTCAACTTCATAAAAGTACAAAAAACAAAAGAACAATATGATATTGCAAATGCAACAATAAACACAATTCTGCAATGGGAGGGGGAAACTCCCCAAAGTAGTTTGTCCCTACTTTTATTAAGCTTCTTCAAATAATTTACAACAATATTTTACAAATACAAAGGCATGGTAGTTACTTGGCTTAAACCAGCAAACTCGTCCACCTTAATCTCACAAATCATGCAGTCCTACGCTACACCTTCAACCTCCCCAAAAACCCAAAGTTATTCTCCCCAAAATAGAACCAGTGAAGTTTCAAAAGTTGTTTAGCTTGCTAGGAAAGCCCCCCATTACCTACGCCCTCCTTTGCTGTGTCCTTCTACGATGTGTGACCTCCCTGAGTTTTTGCGATATTGCAAAATTGCACCCTGTGATATCTTAAATTCGTCTAACTCTGCGATATCACAGACTTGCCTATGCAACTTGTTTTATGATTGGTTAGATGCCTCCTTGTTCGAATGTCTTCTCTCTAATATATATGCATTCAACATTTTCCAATTACTAGGGTCGACGCCCGTTCCATCATGGAGTCGACCTTTGAACTTGTGCGGGTAGTCTTTCATGGGCGAGCATGCCCCTGGGCTGACCTGCTTATGGGGGAGTGGGAACGCCCCTGGGTTGACCTGCTTATGGGCGTGCATACACCCCTTCGCTGGGCAAGTGCTTCCCTACTTGGGCGCTCCACATTGCCTCTTGTTGTTGTTGTCGTGTCGCACACTCCACATCACGTTAGCCCTCAAGTCAGTCGTCATACACCTTGTTGCCTTGCCTACTACATCTTACCCATTGTGTCACACTTCCTTGCTTTAGGCGCTAAGTCTTATCTATCATGGCGCTCGGGCACGCCACCTTAGGTACAGGTGAGCCCGTGGGCATGGGTTCGTTGAGCTAGGTTGCTACAATTGTGTTGATACATGTTCTCTCCCTCACATGCCCTTCACTATGGAAGCGCACTCTCCCTCATGCGCCATCCACTATACTATGTCGTGTGCGCGTGCATGCACCCCTCCAACTCTTGTGCATGCTACCCCTATGTGGACTTAGGTGCCCCTCCTTCATGTGGATACGTTTGTTGCATATGTGCGTTCACTACACCTACAAGTCGGTTTTTCGCCACCAAGTAAGCATGGTCTGTCATGGGTGCCCATTGGCCTTGCTGCCAACTCGAGGCCTTGACAACCTCCCCCACCTCAAAAAGGTTGTCACCCTACACAACACCATCTCAGCAAACTCTATTTCCAAGACCAATTATCACAGTTCCACCAGATCCAACATTAATTGTCCCTGCTGCATGAACTCCTTGGCTTCATCACATGGACCTTCATCAAGGCTCATGAATCTATCTGGGTAATACTCCTCAATATCATGGTCATTAGCCACAACTCGTCACAATCCTCCACATTGCCCAATTAACGAAAGGATACTCCCTCCACTTAGCAAAAATGCATCGTTGCAACTCATATCGCGCCAATCCAATGCTTATTGTCATCATGTGAACTATTGTTGTCATACTCCAACTCAACTTCAACACATATCACTGCACTTCTAGCCCTTATGACTCAAACTGGTAAGGTAGTTAATCCAACCATCGCGTCCAACTCATGAGAATGCACCTCCTCATGCCTTTACCGATCGTTTCTCTAGCACTTCGTCACATCTTCAACTTCAATCAAGAACTCTTACCATCTCCATGCATCAGTCCTACAACCAATGCTCATTATGCCATAACCATGTCCATGAAGAAAGCTCCATCTCATCTGCGACATGTTGTGAGGCCTCTTCCCTCAAGGCCCCTTTGTTGTGGTGGTGCAACGTTTCCTACCTCATCAAGGCACTGCACTCACCCATGATCCTCAAAGGTCTAGTGCACGCACCCCTCCAACTCTCGTGTATGTTACCCCTATGTGGACCTGGGTGCCCCTCCTCCATATGGGTGTGCTTGTCGCATAGGTCCGTTCGTCGCACTCTGAAGTTAGTTTTTTGTCACCAACTGAACATGGTTCGTCATGGGCGCTTGTTAGCCTTGCTACCAACTTGAGATCCTCACAAAATCAATATCATTAATATAAAAAAGAAAAAAAATAATGATTATACCAACAAGATTTAAGCTAATAAAACTAACTTTTTCCAACTAACATTCTATCTTATCAATGTAAATAAAAAAAATAAAACACATAAAATTCTATCTTATCAATGTAAATACAAAAAAATAAAACACATAAAAAATCTTATGTAATAGACCTATGTTAAAATTAATTTACTCTAAAAACCGGGAAGTAACACTCACATAATCTTACAACAATTATCAACTCATGAAAAGACTTTTAATTTCTGTTCGATTCCAAAAAACACTGTTCTGAAATCAAGAAACGATAAAATGATGATTTAGTTATCCTCCAATAAAAGGTTCCCTGTTTATTTTAATGGCCTTCCATGTAGAAAATCCCGGTCACTAGAGAGTCCACGATATAATGATATCCGTTAAAGTCAATTTGTCCCTTCAATCTTTGTTAGCGGCTTTCACACCATATACCTATAGTTAAAGCCGGCATGAGTTTCTATTGATGGTCAGAAATCACGGTTTACACAAGGATCTGGATTTACATATAATTTTGCCTTGTTTTGCGGTAGCAAATATAGAAAAGTTGTGTAGTAACTAGTGCGGTTTGACAATGTCCCCGTAAGCTACAGCTGAACAAATGCTGTGAAGAGAAAGAGGGGAATAAAAAAAAATTATAGTAATGTCTACTTGAAAGGAAACCAGCTTCAAATGTTCCAGAACTATAGAAAATCCATCTTATGGACTTACGCCAGACTTGCAGTAAAAGATTCTCTTCCAAGAATGACCATTACGGAATCTCATATTGCATCATTATTAGTTATAAATTAGAACCTCATATTGCATCACTAATATAAATAAACTAGTATTCGCACATTACGGTGTAGGAGGGATGACGTGAAACCGAGGATGGTGGAGGGATAAACTAATATTCGCCCATTAGGGTGTCGGAGGGATGACGTGAAACCGAGGATGGTGGAGGGATGAAGTGAGTTGATTTTTACAAATTTTATATCGAAAATTTGTACATTCTCGGTTTACCAATCTCAGGAATATTATTGTTACGTTATAATAAAAATATTACATTGCAATAAAAAAAAATGGGTTGAGATCGTTTATAATTAGTTTTTGTTGTGGATAAGTTTTACAAGTATATTTAAGATAATGGATGGTGGAAGGATGACGTTAAACCCCGACTGTGTTAAATGAGAATTGAATTTTACAAATTTTATAGGGAAAATCTCTACCATATCGGTTTATCAATTTTTACAATATTATGTTACAATAAAAAATGCACTTAGATAATCCATAGTTAGCTTTTGTTATGAATAAGTTACACAAGCGTACTTAGAATAAGGAGCTATGGAGAAAAAAAGTATCATATTGAAATGTTTAATCTCACTCATATTCATCAACAAAAAAGGTATATAAAGGCCAATATTTTTTGATGAGCCAAAACTTTTATTGCTCAGTTAAGGATTAATTCTCATCAACTCCCTTGTGAAATTGATTAATTAAGGACTAATTCTCATCAACTCCCTTGTGAAATAGGGCATTGGAAAAAGACCAAAAAAAATGTGGGAGGAAAGAGTGTATTTTTTGTTTTTCTAGAAAAATGGAAACAAAAAAGCATTTCATTTTAGAATGTGAGGCCTTGAAAGACAACAGGTAAAGTTATGCAGAGATTTTGGCAACTAGGTTTTGGGATAATCTATTTAGTGAGGGATTTGCGGAGACACTGGAGAGTGTTTATTGTAAGGGTTCACAGAGAAAAAGCCTAATACATCAACCAAATAAAGAAACAATCAAAACACTGAATACATCAACCAAATAAAAAACAATCTGTCCGTTCACACAGAAAAATGCTGAATACATCAACCAAATAAAAAAACAATATTAAAAAGAATGTTGAAATCGTTTTACCAGTCTTGACGCGTCACTATAAACTATTAAACTATAAACTATTAAAGAGAATGTTTAAGTCGTTCCACAAGTCTTTCATGTCAACATTGATGTGCGTATCATAACTTTAGAAAAAGAGAAGCGGCCCAAGAATTCTTTGTAATGGGGACGATTTTCAAATTACCAATGGTCTGCATTGAAATAACCAGTAAAGTAGAGTGGGTGGCCCCTTCCAAAATCATTAAAAAAGAAAAATTCTTTGAAGACCACCCGAATCTTTTTGAAATTAAAGTTTCATGGTTCCTTTGAAGAGGAAAAAAACAGTGGGAGTACACTAATAAAGCCTATATTGGTAGGGGACATTGATAGCAATAATAAAGACCTTGAGAGTGAATTAATAACGTTAACGTTTTATGGTAGGTTAGACCTCAAATAACAATTTCATTATCTTATGATTTTAAGATAGTTTATAATATAAATTTGTTAATATATAGAGTGGAAACCCTAATTTTTGACATGCATATGAAAATGATTTCCATAAAATAAAATTTGATGTGAAAATGAATCTAGACTTTTCGAAGTGGAATGCTTTTCTCACGAGGACATGAAAATAACATAAAGAAGAACAACAAATAATATTAGGTAAATTGTGAGAGTTAAATCAATAATATCATATAAATTGAGAGTGTACATGAAAATAACATAAAGAAGACAAACAAATAATATTATGTAAATTGCTAGAGTTAAACCAATAATATGAATAATATCATATAAATTGAGAGTTTACATTAAATATGAGAAATTTATGATTAAGTTGTTATTTATGAAAAATGAGTAAAATAAATGGTGATATAAATATTCTTTTAATTAAGGATTTGGTAAGTGTTGAAAGTGGAGTTTTTTTTATGTGTAAATATCATTCGAGTGTAAAATATGAGAAAATGTTTATAAGTTAAGAGATTTGGTCCCTCTTAATACTTGATATATTTAAGTTATGATGGATCTATATTGGTTCTTTCTCACACACTATGTGTAATTTTTCATTGTTTAATTTATTTTTTTGAATGCATAAATGGATTTAAAGCCTTGAAAATCCTTTTAGGCATTTTTATTGTCTAGACTACACAGTTTAAATTGCAATTCCGACGCAATTCCATTTAATTTTAGACAATATCAAAAAATATATCTAAAAGTCAAAATATAAAATAATGAGATTACTTAAAATGTTTTAATCATTAAAAAAAAAAAATTGTTCAATTACTTCATATAATATATACATAGTTTCTATTTAAACCATATATACTATACATATTTGACGTTGAGATTTGTTTTCTTTAAAATGAGGATTCAACTATTTTATTGATAGGTCATATTATCTACATAGTTTTTTTAATTAATATATTCTTTAAATACATATAAATATCACTTAATGTTGTATATTGAAATAATTGAATACTTTTACTTTCAATTATTTCATTCTTTTTGCATTGGAATATATTATTGTGGTTGATATTATTTTTTGTCTTTATGATGGGTAGAGTGTCCACCAGAAACTTTGAATGGATTATAAATCATATGCACAATTTTATTGGAAATCTTCTCACAATGAACAAATGTGGAAATCCTGACTCTCTCAATATTTTTTTTTCACTTCCTTTCTATATATTTACATATAATGTAAAATTGAGATTGAGATGAATTAGCTAATATGAATATTCAAATAGTTTATTTAAGTTTTATATTTAAATTTTTGTAAAAGGTATAAGAGTTATACATCTTTGTCACATTCAAAACTGAAAATATAAGATTTTCTTTTATTTTTAATTAGTTTATGTGTTTTAAAAGTTGATATTAACTTATATTGGTAGGATTATTGATGTTTTATAATGCTTTTAATTAAAACTAATCAAATATGTATATTCATTTTTCTATTATAGTTGACAAAATATTTTATTTCTATTTTTAAAATGGACATGTGACCCTCAAGTAGGGACATAGAGTGCACCTCTAAGAGCAAGAATAACATAACCCTCACATTGAAGTGTAGAATGCACCTCTCATTCAAGAATGAAACAATGTTAATTGAAAATCTTAATATTGTAAAATAAGGTTTATTTGAAAAGTTCATTATTATTAAGTAATTTCATGAAACATTTTTATTTGTAACACCCCTAGGCTCTGTAAATATTTTCCCATTTTATTTTTATGAATTGGGGGAAAACTAAGTGGACCTTTAACTACTAAAACTTATTTTTAATTTTATGTTTATTTTGTAAATATATAGTAAACAAGTTTTTGAAATTTCATAGGAAAAGACCTGGATGCAGTTTTCAACTACCAGACTTTTTCTTTCTCTACCTAGAGATAAAACATCTCAAAGGAAAAAGAGCCAAGGAAGGCAGGAGGAGAAAAGTTGAAGGCATCTAAGAAAGAAAGAAAGAGTTGAGGCGGGATGTTGCCTGTAAGGTGTTCTTGAGTTGAACTGGGAGTGAGTGAAAACCCTAAGACATAAATAAGGTTGAGAGTTATAGGGTAGAGTAAGTGGTCTTGATGCCTAAGGATATTAATTGGTAAAAAAATTGTCTAAGTTAATTTTTTTGGAACTGAAAAGGCTCGGGGGGAGATTGGATGTAATTGTCATTCTCAATAGTTGGAAGGTGTGGTCTTTCCTTTTGCTAAATATGCATTGATAGACTCATTGAATAATGATAATGATTAGAAATAAAAACTTTGTTTGAAGGAATAATATGTTTTAGGAAAATGATAGAGAAATGTGAAATTGTAATTCATCTTAGTCGTGTTCCCATTACTTCTTAGTTTCTTGGAAAAGCAAAAATGGAGAGGTTTAAGAACTGTTGTTCTGTGTAATGAAAAATGTTATGTAAAAAAAAATTACACAATATAGTTTGGGAGACAGTAAAAACACGAAGTTGAAGAACTACGATTCCTATGTACCTGAATTAATTCATAAGAGAAAATGTAAAATTGGATTACCCATATATGTGTTACCAAATTATATTAGAACAGGACCAAATGAGATGGCATTTGTTTTGGACCATTAACAGGTAACACAACTATATATATCATATATTTATATAGATATATTATATATTCTTTTTATTATATATATTATATATTTATATATAATATATATATTATTTAGTATCTATATATTCTCTATAAAATATTGAAGGCTTCCTGGAAAACCAGTTTAGTCACCGGGTCGATCCAGACTAACCAACAACCTAGGGTCCTATCTAGGATTCAATGTAGCCCCGCGTTAGTTTTTGGGTTGATTAATAAGAAAAGAACCCGTGAAATGAACAAATCCATAGACAGAAGCTTCTAAAATCATTGTGATCATAACTAAATCAAAGGAGTAAAATATATAGTGAACAAATCCGGTGGCTGTACTAAACATAGACAAAACCAGCAAATGGAAATTACGTTTATCTGCAATAGGTTTTAAAATCTAGAGTGGAAAAAACAATTTCCACTGGTGAAAACACTTATCCATGGGAATAAAACAAAAAACAATACATTTCATATTTTAATAATCACATTTTGAAAGGAACATAGCTAAATTAAGTTTACTTTGTTGAGCCAAGTTAGCCATATTCTATAAACCAATAAACATATTTGATAACCATACCAATTAACTTCAAGTTATAGTAACTCTTAAAATAATTTATGACAATGCTGAATAGATATAAGAATTAGATATTAACATTTTTGTGACCACAAATGGACTCGCAATATATGATTTGTCTCTTTCCACAAACTAAAAACCTAATAAGATACTATATGGACCAAACCCAAAAACCGTAATGAAGATAACACAAAAAATATGGAAACTTGGTAAGAAAAGCCATGGGCAGAGGTTAGCATGTTGACATTGTTGCTCTTATTCCTAGATGTGTTCAGGGAATTAAAGAAAGGATTGGAGTAGGGTTTGACACTAATGATATAATTAAATTATATATATATATTATAATATATTATTATATATATATATAGATTACCACTATTATAAATATATACTATTATATATAATATATATATATATATATAACTTTGTACTATACCTACAGTAGTCTGGCGTTACGAGAGCAGTCCTGCCATAAAAGGGCTAAAACATCAAAAAGATAACTAAACATAATGCATGCAAAATAAAACACTTGGATAAAGAAGAGATTACCTTCCTTACACCTGGAAAGATGATTAAGAAGTTTGTGTACCTGAGAAGCCCCATGTCGCCTCGAGCCCAACTCAGTTGAAACCCTAGAAAGGAGTGTTGTCTATTATTAGTAAAAGAAAAAGGGAATAATGGTTTCCAAGAGCTAATTGAAAGAAAAATGAAGAGAAACCTGAAGAAGGGTTACCTAGTGTAAGGGAAATTGAAAACCTTGAGTTGTAAAGGTTGTAGAAGAGTGGTTCCCGCACAAGAGAGAGTGCAAATGACCGTAAACCTGAGTTGAAAAGGCCAGTGGTTAACTCAACTAATTTGAAGCTTAAATAACCGTCAAATCATAACCCTATTAGATCAACGGTAAAGCAAGTCACAAGTAGGTTTATCTAGGGTTTGGGAATAATCCATGGTACCTTCACAGCTTGGTGAGGAAAACGAGTTCAGCTGACACCCATTCAATTGGACTATTCACCTCCTAATCTTAATGCTTAGGGAGTGTGGAATATTAATAATCCATGTTATACAGTACTCTTGAAACCTTATATTATAAACATGCTATGATAGGCACATACCTCAAACTCATGTCAACATGCATAAATGTTTAGACCTTATTGAATTCATTTTGATTAACATAAATATGCTTGTATTAACTTTCATATAAAGACATTAAAGGTTGATGTAGTAAGTGAATGTGTAATCTATGCATTGGGTAAACCATTTTTTTATGGTAATGAAGTTAGTAAAATATCTTTTTTGTAGGTAAACATGTTACAAGTGCTATCAGAGCATCAAGTTCCAAAACTATGGCTCATTTGGGCAATTATGCAATAAAAAAATGTGTAAATGTTGCACATAGTGAACAGGATCAGGAGAGGAGCGGACATTACACCACCAATAAGACCAAATGTTGGAACTGGAACTGTACCTATTACAAAAGCCAACCCATAAATGTGGGTGCAATTAGGAGAGGAATCTCGCAATTCTAATACATTGTTATTGGAAACAGTTCAGTAGTTACAATTTGAAACTACTAATTTAAGGGGTTACAAGGAGAGATTGAGACAAAAACAAGAAAGAATAATGAAGATTCTCTCGGATAGACAAAATCATAGAAATCAAAATCTCAGCCTTGATAATGGGAATAGGGCTGAAACACATCAATAGAGGGAGAACCATTCAGAGTCCAGTGGGGGGGGGGGTTTGAAATGATAATAGAGAGGAATCTAATAATGGTATCGGTGGGAAAGAAACCAAAAGGCAAAAGATTGAATTGCAAGGGGAATTTAAAAAAATTAAGACCGCGGCATTTGATGGAGAAGTAGAGGAAGTTGTTGAGGCCTAATTAATTAACATGAATAAATAATTCCAAATTTATGAGTGTGGCAACAATTTAAAGGTTAGACTATCATTTTTCCAGTTACAAGGCAAGGCCACCTTATGGTGGGAAGAAATTAAGATTGTCTTAGGAATTGATGAGCAGGAGGTGACATGGGACAACTTTCAGAAACATTTTAGGGATAAATATCTAACATAATGGTTTTATGATGGAAAGGAAAAGGAGTTTCATAATCTAAAGTTGGGGCAGTTCTCTATGGACGAATTTGTAACCAAGTTTACTTCCTTATTAATACATGTTCCCTACATTCGTGAGGAAAATTCTAAAGTCCAACATTTCATTAGTAGTTTACTAGTATTTATGAAAGAGAGGTTGGAGTTTTATAACCCAAATTCAATGGATAAGGTTATTCGAAAGCCCTAAATTTTCTACCAGAAAATGAAGCAAAATGGAGAAAATTTCAATGAGAAAGGACAGAGAAATTTTAAGAATACCAAGGGTGTGAAAGCTTCCAACACTAAAAATGCACATAAAGGGCAACAAAATAGGTATTCTTGGAGGAATTAGTAAAAAAATAGCATTAGGAGAATTTTGAGGTTTAAAATGGACCTTCTAAGAAAATGTACAACCACAATAAACTTTATAAGAACCAATAGGATTAAAGATGATGATGTCAACCATGGGGGATGGTTCACCATTTTTGGAGTGAAAAAGTAGAAATATAAAAAGATAATAAAATAATAAAACTACTTTTTCAACTCGTATTTTAGATTTATCTCCCTAAGGTTTTACTCAAATTTTGAGCGGAAGTACTCATTGGATGCAAAATTTAATTGCTCATCCAAGGAGTACCCATGTTACATATTTTTGATGGACCCTGCTACATGAAAAATGAGAAATACATGAAATTTTTTATTGCAATCATGTTTTTCATGTATTTTTCATTTTTCATATAGAAGGGCCCATCGAAAGTATGCAACATTGGTACTCCTTGGATGAAGAATCAAATTATGCATCCAACAAGTGTTTTCACTTGAAATTTGAGTAAACATATAAGGAGATAAGTTGAAAATACGAGTTGAAAAATTAGTTTTTTCTTCTTTTTTTTTTCCCCTCTAAAATTTGATGATGTAATCCAATCTTATTTTATTATTTCCACTATTACTTTATAATTTCCTTAGGAGGCCCATTTTAGACCTCAAAATTCCCCCAATGACCAAAAAGTGAAGTTAAGCAAGCATAAGTATCAAACAGACCAGAACCTAATCACGCTGAGAGACCTTCCTTATAGTGTTGGGGTTGTAGAGAAGCCCACTATTATAAAAATTGCCCCCACCATGCCAAAAGAGAAAATATCACCAATATCCAAGAGGTTTTTATAGTGGGATAGGTAGCGAGAAATATACTGAGGATTAAGGTTTCCTTAGAAGATCACTAGGTGAAATATCAGCCTACAATGATAGAACTAGAAGGTAAGATAACTAACCATGATATTTCTATTTTAATATATCCATGGGCTAGTTTAAGCTAAGTCAGCCCAAAGATAGTTTAGTTGTGTTGATTACAAACTAATAAATTTCAAGAGCCCTAGTTAGTACAATTAGCTACTAGGGCTAAAAGAAGAGTAACTGTTAAAGTAGAAAATTGTCCTATTGAAATAACATGACAACAGATTAAAGTAAACTTAGATATCCTACCCTTATGATCTTATGATGTCTTAATTGGAATGGATTGGTTAGAAGGGCATTGGTCCTAGGTAAACTGCAAGGAAAAGACTATCAATTTCCTCACTAAACATGACTTAATATGAGAACTTCAAGGAATTAGGAGGCCAATCAAGTTATGACCCATTACAGACGCCCAACTAGGCAAATAAATTGGAAAAGGATACCAAATTTATGTTGTGTAGGTTGGGTATTCCAATGCTAAAGATAAAATAGTCATCATAGAAAACATACCGGTTATCTAGGATTTTATTGGTATATTTCCAGAGGAAATTCTAGGACTGCCCGCTAAGCGAGACATTGACTTCACTATAGAGTTAGTCCCAATTGTAGCTCCAATGTCAAAATCCCCCTACCATATGAGCATTCTCGAGCTGAAAAATCTCAAGATGCAATTGTAGGAGTTACTTGACAAAAGATATATTCGCCCAAGTCTGTCACCTTGGAGAGCCCCTGTATTGTTTGTTAAGAAAAAGGATGGAAATTTGTGGTTATGTATTGACTACAAACAACTAAATAAATTAATTATAAAAAATAAAGACTTGATCCCAAGAATTAATGACTTGTTTGATCAAGTTAAGGCTGCCACCATATTCTATAAGATATACTTACAGTTAGGATATCAATAGATAAGAATAAAAGAGGAGTATCTTTATAATACAACATTTAGAACCCGATATGGTTACTATGAGTCTATTGTTTTGTTGTAAGGGCTTACTAATGCCTCAACAACATTTATGAGTTTGAGGATCCATATTTTTCATCCCTACTTAGATACATTTGTTCTCATCCTAATTGATGATATTCTCATTTTCTTAAGGAAATTAGAAGAACATGAGGAACATATGTAGTTAGTATTGCAAACTTTACGGGACCATCAAATTTATCTCAAATTTAGTAAATGTGATTTCTACGAAGATCAGATCCAATGCCTGGGACATATAATTTCTTCTAAAGTGATAGTTGTAGATCCTAAGAATATTAGGACCATTATGGAATAACCTATACCTAAAAAAGTTGGAGATATTTTATCCTTCATGGGCTTAACTGGATATTACTGTCATTTCATAGGGGGATTCTCTAAAATTTCTTATCCTATAACCTCATTAAAGGAAAAGGGAAGGGCCTGAAAAGTGGACAAAAAAATTCTAACACTACTATGAGCAACTGAAGCATTTATTGACCACAACCCTGGTATTGAAAGTTGCAAACCCTGAAAAAGAATTTATAGTCTACACAGATGCATGCCAAGAAGGAGTTGGATGGCTTTTAATGTAGGAGGGAAGAGAAATAGCTTATGAGTTGCGCAAGCTTATGGAACATGAACAATGATACTCAACTTATTATTTGGGGTTAACTACGGTAGTACATGCTTTAAAGGTATGGCGACACTACCTCTTGGGTAAAAGTTTTATTTTAATGACCAACCATAGCATCTTAACAAGTTTCTTTAAGCATCCTAATCTTAATGCACATCAAGCCAGGTGGACTGCATTTTTTAGTGGATTTGAGCTGGATATTAAGCATATTAAAGGGAAATAGAACTTGGTAGTAGACACATTAAGCAAGAGGTTTCATTATGTGTATGAACTCTCCTACAAATTAAATTGAAGTTAATTTTTCTGATCATATAAAAGAGGTTGCCTCAAGGGACCTTGAATATACATTTCTATGGCGACAAATTCAAGAAGCAAACAGTTCCAGAAACCAGACTCAGTGTGGTATAAATAAAGAAAACTTGTTCATCTTTAAAGGAAGACTGTATGTTCCTAACCATCGGATTGTCAAACATTTAATTTTGGATGAGTTCCATAGGAGACCTTATGTTTCCCATCTCGGATATCAAAAGTTATTTTTTGCAATAAAGAAACATTATTTATGGCCTAGAATGAGAAGGGATATTGCTAATTATTTGGCTAAACGTTTGGAGTGTCAACAAGTCAAGGTTGAACACCAAAACAAGCAGGATTACTTCATCCATTACCCATATTGGAATGGTTTTGGGTTGTCATCATGTTAGACTTTATAACAGGTTTTTCCTAGGTCAAAAAGACAAAATGAATCAATGATGGTAGTGATGGACAAGCTGAGAAAAACAACTCATTTCATTCCAATACAATATACATATAAGATTGTTCAAATTGCTAACATTTTTTATGAGAGAAATATTTTGATTGCATGACATATCAAGAATATTCATTTTTGGCAGAGATGTAAAATTTACTTCTCCATTTTGGAAGGCTCTTTTTGAGGGATTGGTTACCCAAGTCCAATTCAGTACTGCCTATCATCCACAGATTGATGGGAAGATCGAATAGGTGAACCAGGTGCTTGAGGATATGTTAAGAATGTATGTTATGCAACAACCAACCAAGTGGGGAGAATACCTCCAACTGCTTGAATTTTCATACAACAATAGTTACCACGACTTATTGAAAATGAGCCCTTTTGAAGTATTATATGGGAGAAGATGCAAAACTTTACTAATTGGAACAATCCTGGGGATAGGTTAATCCTAGGACTTGACATGCTAGACGAGAAGGAAAAGACAGTAAGAAGAGTTTGACTGAACCTAAAAGTTTCCCAAGACAAATAGAAATATTACGTTGATAGGAAAATAACTTATATGAAATTTGAGGTCAGGGACGATGTTTACGTGAGGGTCAAACCTAAGAAGAGCACCTTGAGATGGGGTGGTTGTGGAAAATTAGTTCCTCGTTATTGTAGCACATTCCAAATTTTGGAAAGAATAGGACCTATGGCATATCATATTGCACTACATAGTTACATACGAGTCCATAATGTGTTTCATGTTTCATTGTTAAAAAAATATATTTATGACCCTGGACCTATTATAAATTGGCAGGATGTATAGGTAATATTTAATGATAATTCAAATCTATGAGTATGTGTACTTTTACTTTTAGATAAATATCAATATGAACTGAT